>WAAG01076340.1:136126-190039 GCA_013390105.1 Tichodroma muraria | reverse complement strand
AACAGCTGATGAGCTGATGAGAAACACCACTGGTTACTGTAATCTGTCTCTTGGCTGTGCCCACATCCGACCATCGATCTCACCAGTGATAGTTCTCTGTTTGAAATAGAGCTGAGACCAATCTCACAGTGTTTTCAAACATTTACATTGCTTGGGAGAATTAAGAGATCGCAAACATGGACTCTCTTTCTTAATTAATCTTTATCAAAGAACTTTCGAGGACCCTTATAGGCAAATTTGCAGAGGTGCCAGGCAAGAACAGTTGACTTAGACAGACCTTTGCTTCCTAAAAAACCACAATAATTTTATCCAAATTTTAACCAAAGTGTTCATATGTCTCTAGCACAAGCTTTCCTGTGTTGTTAATGTTGGTGAAAGAGACAGGTAGTACTCCATAACTTCACCAGGAAAATAGCTGCATTCTGTATTAGTGGGAAATGTGGAAAACCCTCGCACTTTGAATCACCATCCCTAGTTCTCACTGACATTTGCAAGAGCAAGGACATTACAATACTGGCGTACATACATTTAAGATTTGGGGTACTATAGTTTGCACTTCTTTCAGATTATTGCAATTAAATACTGAAAATTGCTAAAGTCTATTTGTAAGAGATCTTAGTGGTATTTTGTCTAGGTTTGTTTTTTGGGTTTTTTGAGTTGACATAGAGCAGAGCTGCACGTGTCTGCTTTCAGTGTAGCTCAAAGTTCAAAACTGTTGATTTCCTTGTTCAGCTGGTTTGTGCAGAGAAAGCAAAACAAAACACATCACCTGTAAAATACCATCTGTGAATGGATGGTGCTTTTTAATGAGAGAATAGTTCAGATTCTCTGCTCCTCTCTCTGTCCCCCAAACCTGCTTTTGTGAACCAATTTAAATTTGAGTGTTTTACAACAGTACAAGTCATCTTTGGTTAGTCAGATTTACAGGAAAGAAGTCAAATAGTGTGAGGAGCATGTTGTGGCACAAATGAGCAGCGTAAAGATGTCCAGTAAGTGGGACTTTAATATGTAAAGCTCACATAATTTGTTTTTTAACAAAGCACTGAAAAACAAGTCTGAATTTTAAGTTGAACATGTGAAAGCTGACCTCAAGTACTTCTTTATATCCACATCAGTTATACGGTTGCTCCCTGCAACTTTTCTCTCCCAGTGCCTCAGCCACCCATATTAGGTCTTTTGTTGCAGTCATTGATAGTGTTGTTAGCTGTACACAGTGATTTACAAGAGGTTGACTAACACATACAAAAGTAAATCCTTTCTCCAGGGGATTTGCAGATTAAAGGCTTGATCAGTGCCCATATTCTGAATTTATAAGAACACAGAATAAGCACTATATACTACCAAAACTCTTAGAGAGTAAACATGTTCTGAGGGATTTCCATGGCTGGAATCAGTTCCTCTGTTTCTTCACTACATCCCTTTTTAGTCGCTTTCCCTCTGCAGGGCACATTTGTGTGGTGCCATCCTTTTGCACGAAACTTTCACAGCTTTATTATCCTGTGCACAGAGCCTTCTGCAGAACTTGGCCAGCTCTGTCTTCTTACTGGGGATCCTGGCTGAGAAGAATAATGATAATGAGATGAGAATATAGATATCACTTCGCTTTGAGTGACTGCATGGTGACCACTTCTGCCAGGAGCTGATATTGAGCACAGCTCTTGGTCCTTGCAGAGCAGGCTCAGCGATGGCTGACAGAGTGAGATCGCTGCCAACCGCAAATTTTGTGAACTAAAACAATGATTATGTTACAATGGGCTGCAATTCTAATTGCAGCTAAATGCGTGTTTTCTGAGCCCTCCTTCTGCTCTGTCCTCGCCTCTAATTCTTAAAGCAGCGCTCTGTGTGCTGCTCTGAGCTGTGCTGAGGGAGCAGCTGCCTATTGATGCGTTTAACTTCTTTGAATGAGTGATGGTTTATAATGAGGGAACAATCCCGGCTACCTTTAATCTCCTTTTGATATTCAGCGTGTGAATTAGAGCATAGGGCATCATGGTCTATATGACACGGAATATTGTAACCAACTTCATCACGTTTGGGAGGGAAGAGCCAAGTGGTGGGATTAGAATGGCTGCATCCCAGAGGCAGGCTCAAACTGCCGTGGTATTGTGCTCTCTGTCACTGATATGTGGTGTCTGGGTAGTGATTTTCATAATAGGCTAATCTTGGTGCAGAGGAAAGCAGAATAATATATTCAAAATTGGAATAGGAAGTTATTCACACAGAGCAATTAGCTTTTTATTCTCCAACCTATAATAAAGAACAACAGAATTTTAGCTTTACCAAACCCTAAATGAGTGGCCTAGGAGAGAAAAGGGGCCAACTGACAAAAGAAACCCAAAGTCATGAGGAAATATTAAAAGTGAACCAGTTTTCAGTGCATCTTCTGAAACTAATATCCATTTTTTTTTCCCAGTTGCTTTCAAAAAGTAGGGATCAAATGTTATTTGATTTGTTTTCCCCTTCATAAGGCTGCACTTTCCTTAGGGAGTGCCCTTCTCATATGTAGGTAAGAACTGGCATAGGTCACTTGCCTTGTGTTCTACACTTCCCTTCTAGCATGGTATGGACCATGTTCTCTGTTTCTGGGTGTATGAGGAAAAGTGGTGTTGAATGTTGCATCTTCCTGTGCTTCTAATGTAACATGAGAGCAAGAGCCACTAAAAGCACCCATCCCTGTTCATTATTTTTTTTTTCTAGGAGCTTGCTAATTAAATCATTAAAATTTTATCATCACTTAACCATGGATAAAGCCTTTCGAAACATTTAATTAGTATGCTGCAAGAGATACGTGTGAAACCAAAAGCATTTATATGGTGTGAATGACTAAGAAAGATAGATCGAGAAAAGGAATATATGAGGATGCATTTCCCTGCAACAAAGCTGCCCATGTTCCAAACGGGCTGTAGATAAAGTTATACTGTTGTCAGTAGGTTCAGTTCCAAGTGAGACAGTGGCACTCACAGGAAAATGCCAATAGCTAACTCACGGATTTAAGTACAACTATATTATAAATATGTTTTGCATTAGAATGTGTCACGGTTTTCCTTTAGTAGAATGGGTTTGTTGTCCAAGCTCATTTTTGGAGTGCCTTAGCTAAAGAAAGGAAATGTGATTTCGGTCATAACATTTTACTGCCCTGTACAATAATTTTACCATCCCTATCGTGTCTACTCTGCATTTCCTTCACCTGTTTTATGAGGAAAAAAAGCCTGGCAGTACAGTTAGGCAGAAGAGAAGAATTCCAGTCTTTCAAAAACATTTTCAAGGGACTGAAGAGCCGGAACCGCCATTACTAAGGGCAGTGATGGGGTAGTGTCTGACACAAGGATCAAATCCTGCGCTTGAAATTGGAGTTAAATCTGAGTCTCGTAGATCTCCAGTGAATATCACCAGTTGTGTGTGGGAACTGCTTTCTTACACAGGACAAACGTGGGAAATAGTCCTTAAGCAAGCATGTATTATATTGCAGGAAGCTTAGGGAGACACTGAATGGCAATTTTCAGTTCTGTTCTGAGTGTTGCAAGTCGGACTTCTTTAAGACTTTTTTTTAAGTAAGGAGGAAAGATCAAGAAAAGCTTGTTAGTCTATATCTGCTTTTCCATCTCCTCTCAAAGGGGAGTGTTTTTTTATTTTCTTTTTTAACTGCACCTCTATTCTTTCCATAAATACATTTCTCTCTGGCTGTTTTTCTGACAGACTGGCCTCCTCCAGGCATTTCTCATGTGTCAAAAAAGTTGCAAGAGTTGTGCAGGAAACAACATTAAATTAGAATGAAGAAGAAAAACATTTTTGGTTTTGCTCTCTTTTTCCATATCTAACCTAAGCACTGCCTTTTCTGAAGTCTCCTAAGGTCTGCAAATATAAAAACATCTTGCAAAACATCATTGCTGTTATTGTGTGAGGTTACAGGAGTGCTTTAAGAAGGATGTGAGGCTGGCAGCTCAAACAATGCATAATGATGTTGTTCTCGATTTAGAAATGGCAATGACAGCTATTAACCTATTCTGTTTGTTACAGGATTATAGTGCTGAGTAATCCCTTGATTTTGGTTAAGCAACATGAGAGTTTAATGCTGTCCTGGAAGATAGAATCACTGGATTCATGTAAAGGAAGTTGCAAAATATGTTTTGCCTACATCTTTGTTTACAAAATTCTGTACTCAGAATTATGGTTCTGCAGTTTGGACAAAAATTTAAATTCACTGGTGAAAAAGAAGAACCTTACTTAGTTTTATTTGATCTGTAGTTTTCAGATATCGCTTTTCCCTTCAGCAGAATTTCATTAGTCCTGAATTCTCTGCATCTTGGTTAAGCAGTGAAGCCACAACTCTGACCTAGAAAGACTATCTTATCTGAGGCAAAAAAAAATGTCGACCTTTGTGGCTTTTTCCATACTGATGTTAAAGAAGAATTTCCAAACAGATTCATTGTTCTCTCCACTGATCTTGAAGGTAAATCATATATGTGCTAGTGTAAACCAGGTAACCCTGAATTTCCCCTTTCATTCAGTCTTCCCTTTCTGAAGCTCAGTGGAATGAATGTGAGAGAGCTTGCCTTGGATTTTAAAAACCTTTTCCTGTGGCAGAAATATGCTTTATCTCAATGTAAGGCAGCTTTTCCTTCTCTGACCCAGTACAGGCAGGTTTGGGATCACAGACTTTAGGCACAGGGAGCTGTGGCATCAGCTGCTCCTGCTCTGCCCTGGCATGGCACAGCCAGGCTGCCTCCGTTCTCCTGGAAGGGCTGACAGGGCAAGAGCCTGGGAACCACAGAAACATCTCCACCCCCAGCATGTCCCAGTGCCTCTGGATCACAGCTGGTTCATTATGCAGCCAGACGAGAACAAAGGATGCTCAGCACACAATTGTCTGCAGTTTAGACATGTCCTATATTTTCCCTCTCAATTAGCTAACGATCCCAGTCAGTATATGGGACTGAACTGTAAGTGCACCAGTCAGAATTGCAGAGTGTACTCAGTTCCCATCAGCCTGGAGAAGGAAGGTGGGTCCCTATCTCCAGAAATTCCAGAAAAACTCGGCAGTATCCAAAATCTTCTTTATTATGGCTTTATTTTGTTTCTGCCACAAACTTATTCACATCTGCTTTTCACGAACAGAACTTGTTAGTGTAAGTTTAACTACCCTGAAACAGGCTTCTTGAAAACCCAAACTCACAAATACCTAGATAGTATTTTCATGAGGTCTTTCTGTATTCTTCCTCCCAGAAAATCCTTTGTTCCAAATAAAGGAGATTGGAATGATTAAAAAAAAAAGTCAAACAAGAAAATCCATTTGCAGTCCCCCCAAGGTTTACACTGCTTGTGAATTCTGTCATTGGTGTATTTATTCGTATCAGAGTCAGAGGCTCACAATAGAGTGGCTAAATATCAGCTCAACACAGCTGCAGACTCCAGCACACGATCATTTATAAATTGCTGATAAATTTCTACCCAGAATTACGTTTTTGCAATGGTATTGATGTAAATAGAGTTGTCTGGAAGTACTAAGGGCAGAACATGCCCTCTCAAATCTTTTATGATGTTAAGGCAGTTACACTTTGGTGACATCCATTTCCCTAAATGTGCCATGAAAGTATCATAGAATCATGAAATCATGAAATAGTTTTGGTTGGAAGGGACCTTAAAGCTCATCTCATTCCAGGTGCAGGAACACCTTCCTGTCGACCAGGCTGTTCCAAGCTCCATCCCACCTTGGACACTTCCAGGGCTGGGGTAGCCACAGCTTCTCTGGGCAACCTGTGCCAGGGCCTCTCCACCCTGACATAGTATTTTGTCCATATATCTGATCTAAATCTGCTTTCAGTTTGAATCCACTCCCCCTTGTCCTCTGACTCCACGCTCTTGTAAATCCTCTGTCTCCGTCTTTCTGTAGGCTCCCTTCAGGTACTGGAAAGCTGAAATTAGGGCACCTTGAAGCCATAAGTAAAACAGGACACTATTATACATTATATTTCAGCACATAGATAAAAAAACTATGCTCATATATGTTTTGTGTTGTAGTTTACTGAAATCACTTCAAGAGAACTGGTTGTTCTTTCCCTTGTTTTCCTCCACGAGAGTAAACTCTCAGGGTGCATCAGGCTTTTATTTCTGAAAGAGGAGCTTCCTGCTGACATCATCTCTGCTTGAGAACTATTCTCTTTCCTTTAATGATCATCCAGTAACAGCTTAACATGCACAGCTGTGCTCAGGTTTCATGCCAGGGGTCTCCTGAAAGCAGCACTGAGAGTCACCCCCAGACTTCAATGCCTAGTTTATAGTGACATGGACTCCTGGAGACCTTTTCCCCAAAGAGCAGCTAGAACAGGGCTGGCCAGGCTACCTGGGAGCACTCTGCATCCCAGGCTGTTCTCAGGGCATGCTGCCAAATATTTCTCCTGCTCTCCTGGCACCATCTGCTATTGATGGGCAAGGAACTGTCCTTGCTGAGCAGTCACCAGCATCCTGCAGCTGAGGGACCCCTGCTTGCCTGCTCTGTCTGTACCACAAAGGTGGTATGGGAAAGATAAGTCAAATAGAGGACTAGGAACTTGTAATGCTGGCAAATTATTGCTTTCTTGGAAGAATTTCTAACATGACCACATATTTTATTGTATTCAGAAATCTCAGTAGGCTTTCCCGTGAACTGACAACAATGTTTGTACAAGTCAGTGGGGATGGGACTTTTGCTCTTTGCAAACAGTGGCTGCTGACAGAGCAGTGTATATGCCATGGGATGTGCACCCAAGCAGCCTCATAATGAGAATGAGAAATGGCTTGCTATTTTCCTTCTCTTTTTCACTTGGAAAGAAACTATCCAACTATCAAACTAAGATGCTCAAGTGTCCCCCATCCAGAAGAATAGTCTTGAAAGGATCAGCAGGCTCAACGAGCACACAAAGCAGGACTCACCCTAAAGTGCTGAGATCTTGCTTTTGGAAATGGTTTTTGAGCTTACAGATCACGTTGGGATGAATGATATTTACATGAGTGATGTCAAAGTTTACAGCAGCATTCTATAATTGCAAATTCTGTTCCACTGAGCTAAAACTGGATTATTCAGATAACAAGATTCTTTCACGTAAAGATCTTTGGAGCATGATATGCATGGAGGAAAATCTACTATTTGTTGTTGATAAGAAGAACCTGGGCCATTCCCCTACCATGGCAGATATGTCAAATTTGAATTATTCACCTGGTTTAGTGACTTATTTTACCTCTAACTCAGAGCCATCACTGTGCAATTACCATTTCCTTTTTGCATGCTGAAAACCCAATAAATGAGTGTTTGCACTCTGCTTTGCATCAGCCAACTTTCTGATAAGGAAATAAGATTCCAGCCTCTCCAGCAGTTTTATCTATCTGCAGGTTTTGCAATCCCCCCTCTCATCCCAGTGTGGCAGGAGGACTTGCTAACAACTCCCTACATAGCTGAACAAAACAAAACAAAATTATACCTTGTGCAGGGCCCATACATATCTTTAGATCTCCTGTTTATTTAATTTTTTCATTTCTTGTTCAGAGTGAGGATTTTGCTGGTGAATTATTTATATGACAAGAGGAAATGAGAGGGGGAGTGGTGTGAAAAATTTCCATAAAAACCTTATGTAGTTTGCTGTAGCGTTCAGTGAAAGCGTTGGGGGTTTTTTGTTTTCTTTGCAAGTTTCATTTATATTTCGTCACTAGAGAAAGCTGCCACTGATTTAATTTAAATATTTATACAGAATTACAGTCTTAAGCTGTATGCACACATTAAGAGAGCCATACATTAAGGAAGTTTATCTCCACAAGAAGTGGGAAAGGCTGTGTCTACAAACATCGAGTGGTTCCTTCTCTGCTAATCACTGACACCTGCAATGGACATAACTTTCCACCAAAACTAAATCCTTTGGTCAGTGTTGGTTGTAAGGAGATGGAATAAATGCATCTTCCATATACAAATAGCACAACACAGCAAATAAGGAAAGGAATGGGATAGGAGGGATGTCTTGTAGGAAATACTAGAATTCCATGAGCAACAGCCATTCCCAGCCTTAATGCAGCCAGCCACAGAGCAGCTTCAGTTGTGACAAACACTGTGTATGAACCATACCTTCTTTAAACTTCACTTCTTCAGAAATGTCTTGGCCATGAGTGCTTGTATTCTTCTTGGCTATTTTCTGTCTTTATTTTCCTTTTGTTGCATCACTAGCAACCCGGAGATGACAAACTGTGAGATAACATCCTCCCTGTTTGGCAGCCTGTCAGAGAAAGGAGATCTGAAAGGAAACAAACCTTCCAGCTCCGGGTGGGCAGGGTCAGCTGCCTCTCTGTGGAATTGTCCAAGCATGAATATAGAGAATTGAGGAAAAGAGAGGTAAAAAACCCCAACTACTTAGTTCTGCCATTTACTCTCACTCAGCTCCTTCTTGCCTTATCCCCCTACTCCTGTTGACTTACACAACATACAGAGTGTTCTACCATCTTCAGCATAATGGCAAAAGAAATCAGGACTTTATAGGAAAAGAGAAAGAAATATTTTCTGTTGCACATCCTTACATCTCTTACCATGGTAGCAAATGGAGAATTTGGCAGTGAAACTGAAAAAGTACATTTGATTGACAAATGTCTTCAGCCCTGATCTTAGACAGACAAGCCTGTAGGACCATCTCTTCCGTTCACAAAGCTTTTTGCTTTGATGAACAAGTTCAGTTCTGTACAGTACAGACAATTCCCAGAAGGCTTCTGGAATGGGAATTAAAGCCCATGGAACAGAGGTGCTTCCATCACAATGGAAGGATTAGTTTCATGTTTGCTTGAACATTTGGTGGGGGGCTGCCCAGGAATAGCATGCTTGGACTAAAGGATATAAATGCATCCTAAAATCCCCATTTTGATGGTTTCCTACATGCATTCCTTTAGTTGCCCTTTCCACTGGAGTTTGGAATCTCCACATGGCTGACACACCTTACCAGATGCTAACAGGCAACTGTAAGCAAATTATAAACAAATCAGGTGACAGTTGCAGAAGTTTAGCTGTTTATGAAGGGTTTCTAAGTACCCCACGTAAGATACTTTTTTTTTTCTTTCAGGCTCAAGCTATCTGAAACCTCTTATCCAATTCTAATGATAGGATCTCTTTCAAGAACTGTAATATATTTGTTAGGATTTGTTGTGCTAAGCTATGGCTGAAGATCCCTTGCACCTTGGGTCATGGGGTCTGTTGGGAGCCCACCACAGGCACAAGCATTTCCTCATTGCTGTGCTTGTGCCACTGATACAGTCACGACACTGGTTCAGTAATTACTCCTCCTAAGGCACCACAGTTATGTATCACAGAGATATTCTGTATTGCTACAGCTCAATAAAACTGATATAATTGTTCTTTACTACTGCTAACATTAGATAAAGAGAAAGCAATCTTGTGGTGTGGATGAATTTATCAGAATCAAAAGGCTCATATGGTTCATCCTGCCTAAAGCAAGCAAGGTGGTGAAGCAGAGCTTAGAAAGGAAAGGCACAGAATTCAGGCATATTTGGAAAGAAATGGGGAGTTACTATAAGTGATTTAAAAACAAATAATGTAAACACTCTCTTGACCTACAGTTTTGTATCTGACAATGTTTAGGTTTAGATTTTACATTATTAGTTAATGATAATGAAAAGGAAGCATTGAGCACATATGAAAATAATTTGAATGTCAAGGAGTATTTTCCATCCCTTGTTCATCTGCTGGCACGCTGTGTTTATAATAAATCATTAATCCCATGCAAATGTAAGCATTTTCTGAATCTTCTTTTCAAGCAGTAGAAAACAGGGACTGACAGTAAGCAGTGTAAACGTAAATCCCAAGCCTCCTTCCTGGTGTTCAGTTTCTGACTACATAACCAAATCAGTAACTCATTTCCTTAATCTACACCCTCTGCCCCACGTTTGTAATGCTTTCTTTTGTAAATTATTACAAAGTAGCTATGCTTCCCAGTAGTAAATGTTATATGAATTAATTGCATCTGTATTTCTTTTTTATTCCTTAACAGTATTTTTACGTAGGTAATATTTTTAAGAACTTTGCTTGACAACTTCATTAATGTGTGCTAGTATGGTGTTTATTTTATAATGGAATTGTATTCTCTTTGTATGTATCACCATTGCAAATGTTATTCCACAACTCCTCTATGTAATTTTTTTCCCTGGTGCTTCTTAAGGCAAACACTTCTCTTGACTATGGACTGCATTTTAAGGAGATGATATCAGCTAAATTAAGCTTGCCCTCTGTAAGTACTTCAACAGATAAATAACACATTCATTTAGCAGGCTGAATCCACTGGTGCCACTCACCACAACTACACTGGAAATGCTGATCATTTAGCAGTGAGGCTTGGAAGCAGCCAGGCAATGTCCAAGTTTTTGTGCAGCTTGCAGCCTATGAGGTTTCGACTGTGAGGTTAAAGCTCCATGGAGTTCTTTAACCTCATGGTCACAGTCAAATGCTTGTTTATCTCAACATTTTGAAGTGCCTTAAAGCAATTATTTCACCCGACCTGCAGAATTGCTGGGGAAATGTGGCGGGTAGGGCCTGCGGGAAAATAATGATGAAGCTCCACCTCCACCTCAGCAAGTGAAGCGTTGCTTTCTTTAGATTTTATTGCTGAACTTGAGGAATCGGTGCATTCCTGACTCCGGGGCCATTAGGTGGCACACTTGGGCTGTGGGTTTGGCAGGGCACGAATTCGTGTGGAACCCAAGGTACAATTGATTAATCACACATCTTTTAATTTATAGGAGATGAAGCAGGAAGAATGCAATAAAAGTGACATTTAGGCATGAGACACTGTAAATATTCTGTCAGCTGGAAACCACTGAGCTTTTTGTGTCTTTGGGTTTAGGGCAGTAGCAGAGGGGTGTTTTCAGGAGCCTTGTATGGATTTCATTGCTCATTTATTAGAAATCCCAAGTTGTTGCTTAATCCCAGACAGCAAGTAAGCCCCAGACAGCCACTCACCCACATCCCTGGTGGGATTGGAAGAGTTAAATAAGAATTCGTGGGTTGAGATAAAGACAGTTTAATAGGTAAAGCAAAAGCCTCATACACAAGCAAAGCAACCCCAGGCATTCCCTCACCTCCTTGTGCATCCAAAGCCTCTTCACTGGTGGGCTGGGGTGGGTAGCAGAAAAGACCTAGATTTGGTGTAATTGCAGCACAAATCCCAAAATCAACCCATATCAGCTTCAGTGAAGAAATTAACTCTCCCCCAGCCGAAACCAGCACACAGGTACTCAATGCACAGCTTGCAGTGAAGTCAATGTGAGTTACATAAACATATTCTTGTGAAAGTCTCCAAATGCTTAGAAAAGGGGTGTTGTTTATGCTCTTCAAAAAACAAATGGGCCTGTAAGAAAGTAATTATTTCAAATTTCTCCATTTAGGAAATATATTTTTGATATGACTGTGCTGTAGGAGCTATATATTATGTAAAACTAGAAAAACTGTGAAAAAATACATACTTGGGATTATGTAGGATTTTCATACAGGGCTGAGTGTTTATGAAGGTTGTGGAATTTGAGTCAACCAATTTCTGGGGTGAAGAAACTGAGCAATTGATACAGAATAGTGTTTTACTCATGCCGATGAACATTTTGGCCAATCCCATCCCAATAGCTAATGATTTCCAGAGATCCAAATCAATTTAAATTTCTCTTTCCCATTCTCCCAAGCTTCCTTCAGTTGACTTGACAGGTTTTTTTATTCCAGTGGGATGTAGCTGTCATGTGAAGTGCTAATTATAGGTAAATTAACTGTTAATTTAAGACACCTGTGATTTCACAAATGAGGATTTTTTATTCTCTGAGCACTGCAGCACCAGTAGGAAAGTAGAGTGCTCGCTTTGCTTGAGCTGGACTTTGTTTCTAGTTTTCATTAATAACAGAATGAGCTGTGGAAATGACATCTGAAGGATCCATTCTGTTGCTGGCACTTGGCCTGGGGATGACTCCTAATGAAATCAAAGGAAGTATGCATATTCCTGGAATGTCTACTGGAGTGAAAGTCCCTGGAATGAGAAAGAAACCCAAAAGCTTTAAGTTTGTTTAAAAAGTGTGGGGAAGAAGCCTTCCATAATGAGGGAAGTCAGCATGAGCAAACATAATTTTATTTTTTTTTAAATTTTGAACTTATGTCCAATTCACTTTAGCTTTCTTCTGACTTAATGTTAAGCCAGATGGCCATGCAGCATCTAGAGCAGTGGGGTTGCACCCAGATGTGCCTGGAAATGTACTGTATTTTTAAAAAGTAAAATAGATAAATAAATAGTATTGGGTTTAGCATATGAACATGACCAGGACTCTGACTTTCCATTTTGTCTGGAGACAGAAGCTGGAGTTACTATGATTCCTCCATTTGGCCAGAGCTCTTCGTTTAAGCCTTTACATCACCTGAAATTCCACTTGGATATGATTGCACACATATTGTCACCTATCTGCATTCTGATGTGAGAATTAGGTGCTCTGCTTATGTGGATTTTGGGATGTTTGTTTACATTTAAAATTTCATGGGTTTGGATGGATGTTTGTGCATGACCAGAAATGCACAAGTTGCTTGATGAAGGCATAATATGAGATTAGTTAGTATGGAAGTTGTATTGTCTTTTCAGATTCTTTTGGCAATAAAAATCAGTTTCCAGGGAATATCTTGATGCCAAATGTAAACAAACAATAAGTATACAAATAACTTGGCATTGCTTTGCATTGGGAAGAGAAGATGTTTAATTTATCATCATGTTACAGCTACTAATTTAAAGCCCTTAAAACATTTAGAATTAATCCTTTGAAATACTGAAATACTTGAAGACGTAAGCCTAGAAAGTGACTGTTTTACTAATCCACCATTCTGAGTCTCTCCAAGGCTTCTGCTCTTTTTAGAAACAAGGTGTTATTGGAGCTGGGGGTACTGGCTCAACTAAGGCAAGGATCAATAAGGACAAGAGCAGTGTCCGAATGATAAAAGTTTCCATCTAGCTGCTCCTCTCTCCAATTTCCTTACTGCAAGTAGCCTCTTTAAGAGAGGTAACGGTCCAGCAGTGAGCTCCACTATAAACCTGAAAAAGATGAATGATTCTTGTAATTTCTACTATAAATCTGCTGTGCACAGAAACAGGGTGGAATTCAAGCTCTGTTTTAATGATGACCAAAGAGTGAATCTGCAGGAGTGCCACATGTTTGGGGTTTGCTGTGTTGACAGAGGGCCTATGGCCTGAATAAGAGGAAAGCCACAAACATCACTCTTGGAATATACTGAAAAATACAGGAGTTATAAAGAAGCGCTGGGGGAGTGAAATAGGAGTGAGTGCTCCAGAGCCAGAAAAAAACCCCTTTGCTAAGCACATAGGTTTACTGGCAAGGTGAGTGGTACAAGATATATTAGCTGAGTTGATGAAGCTGGGATTTAGATGAGTTTAATATCAGGATTAAGGAGTTTTAGCAGAACTCCTGAGGCCTAAACAAGTTTTCTAAAAATACAACACAAGTTATTGCATGAAAGACATTTGAAGCTTTCTATTCTAAAAGTGAGAAATGTTACCCTTTCCTCTATTTGTGTGAGACAAGAAAGAACATTAACTAATTGGTATGCAAATAGGGATTGATACTGACCCAGTTCTTTGCTGTCACTTGTCATCCTCTCAGACAGTCAAGCCATTATTCCAGTTCACAGAGCTAATATTTACACAACCTGGGATGACAGCAGGAGGAAAGTTCACGAATAAGCTCTTGCCCTCCCCCACCCCTTGCATTTGAATTAAATGCCTCTTTACACTGCCCCACCTCTGCTTCCAAAACTTTTCCTGTGGGATTTCTCCCTTCATACGGTCAGCAGGACATCTGATTTCATAGAATTACAGACTCACTGAATGGTTTGTGTTGGAAGGGACCTTAAATCTAATCTTGTTCCACTCCCTGCCATGGGCAGGGTCACCTTCCACTGACCCAGGTTGCTCCAAGCCCTGTCCACGCTGGCCTTTGATATGTACACAGCATATGCTAAAAACATGCTGAGTGTTCCAGCTGCAGCAGAGCAGCTTTCTAGGGAATAGTAATTGTCACAAAGTGCTGGTGTCTGGTTTGTTACAGGGCAGCACAGCTGAGGACACTGGAGTTGATTTCATCCTCTGAGAAGATAAGATTTCAGAGACCCAGATATTACGGAGAAGATGATTTATGCTGTTTGAGCTTCATTACTTAATAATGTCCTAATTGTTTTGATCACCCCCTGAGAGTGTCCCTAGCAGTATGAAGGTACCTCAGTGCCTAAAGAAAGGTGACAGATCTTTTTGTTTGTTTGTCTGCTTCTTGAGTCCTGCCAAAGGATATTTTAGTGGACATTGAGATGAAGGATGTTACACAGACAGAACCAACTCTGTTTTGGATGTGAGCGTTCTGCAGTCGGGGAGCTGGGAGCAGGGATGCATTTTGCCTGCTGTTCCTGGGAGGTGGCTTCCCTCGGTGCTGGCTCCGTGTGCGGAGGCTCTGGGCACGGGGCTGAACTGCGGCAGGAACGCTGCGGAGCTCTGCAAAGCACAGAGAGCCGGAGCTGCCTGAAGAACTGCCTGCTCTGAACATATGCAATTCTAAATATGAAATATTTGTGTCTCGCTTTTTTTTTTTCACCCAGCATGTTAAGAAGGAGGCTTTGTTGATTGATTTCAGTGCTATATTCCTGTGGCATATGCCATGACATTGTTCCACAGATGCTATCACCAGCAGCGTGGTACAAAAATACTCATTTTCAAAGCTCTGTGACTGCTCACAAGAAGCCCAAGCCTCTCATAACTATTCAAAGAGATCTGTAGAGGAAAACCATACTCTTATGCTATGTTTGGTGGATGTCAGCATGTGCAACTTCACGTTCATTTCAACTTGTAGTAATTTGATGCAGCAGTTCCTCCTGGTGTGGTTGTCTCTGGACACGGTGCTGGTGAATTATTGTGCAGGTTTGTGTAGTGATGGCACAGCATCACCTTGTCTTGTTTAGTAGCAGAGTGTTCCAACAGGACTAGTTCTAGAAGTGCTTCCTGCCTTCTCTTTGTTCCATGTGTGCACACACATGAACAGAAGCCCCCTGCAGTTTCTCTGTGGTTTGCACCTTACATGCTGTAGCTGTTCGTGTTGGGCATCTTAAGGCATTTTTAACAGCAGCTTATTAAAGAATGAAACATGAAGACAACAACCATATTTCTAACAACAAGTCTGTGCACAGCAATCCAGTACATAATATTGAAATAATGAGCAAAAATGCCTGTAGTGGTATCCAAGAGTAGAGGAGGTGTTGCTTTTTCTGTGCTGTGTTGGAGTGGCAGAGGGGAAATGGTGATGAAGATAAGGATAAGGACTGGTGGCTGTGTGGCATTTCTGATGCACTGCTCGAGGGCTGATAACAGGCTTGGGTTCAGAATTAGTAAAGAGTTTATAAATCAGGCAAGTACTTGGAAATTCTGATCTTATATGTTTAGTCTCTGGGATTTATTTTTGTTTGGTTGGTTTTTATTGATTTACACACAGCTAATGGCTTGCTGGAATTTACTCTTAGTCTGATGTGGGATGTAGGGATATTGTGTAAGGGAGATACCTTCTCCTTTCAAATCCCAGAGTTGCTGGAGGTTAAAACCTTGTAAAAAATGTGCAACAAAGAAGTGTTAGGAACAAATTGCCCTCTATTTTCTGATACCAGTCACCCGACATAGATTCAGGTTATAAAAATTGAATGTCTCCTGTCACATGGGTAGATGATTGTCCATGGACAGGAATGATTGCTGTTGCTGTCTGACCTGTGATTTCCTTTTCCAAATTTCCATCACTTTACCTAAGCAAGTGAAAAGTAAGTGTTTATACTGAACAAAGGTATTTCTACTATGTAGTTTACATATTAATACTGTGAAAAAGCAAGAGACAACATCCACACTTGGAAATCTTATCTCCATTCTTTTTGCCTTTGGTCGTTATGTGCATTCTTAAGAAATACACATTTATTGTCTTCCTCCTTTCACTTCAGAATCCTCTTGCAGTTCCAAAAAGGAAAGTGCTTAGATATGAGATGGTTTTCTCTCCTGCTTTCAGGTATGATTTTAAAGTAAACATCACTCCTCATCAGAACAGAGATTCATTACATTCCTGCTAAAGGAAATGGGATTTAAGGATATACTAAATTTTAAGACCTTGATTACATTTGTTCAGACACAACTTTAGTAAGCACCATCTATCCTTGAGTAAGACAGAAAGTCTGTATAATTAAATACAGTAAATTATCGTTTTCAACAGTTTTTAAAGCTGCATGCAGAGCTACATTCCTTGGAACTTCAGTGAAACAGGAGCTTCTGATTCCCTTAGATGCCTTTGAAACTGCTAGTGTGGATGAAGGGCAACACACACCTTCAGATGAATTGAGTATGTGAAGGCAACCTCAGCTGTGTCATTCTTGGGCTAGGAGGTGATTAGTTTTACAGCCAGTTTCTTATGCCAGCTTGGGGAGTGCAGCATTATTCATTGCAGTGTTGTGCACATTGCAGTCCCAGAAAAAGCCCTCGTAATTCCTGGGTATGCCTGCGTGCACCTAAATCAGCATTCCTGCTGAAGCTGTGCCCATTGATTGCAAAATGTCGTGTGCAAGAATATCAGAACTCTTCAGAAACACTTGAAGAGGAGCGAGGCTCCGCAGAAATCAACAGATGTGGGAATGTGGAGGGCACATCACTGAGGAAGCAGCATAAGCAGAACTAAAAGGCTGGGAACTGCACAGAATTTGTACCAATGTTTTGTCTGAAATACAAAGCAGGCCAGGCTTGCAGAAATGTAATTTAGGGTTCGGGTTCTGGTTGCACAATCCACTGGGTTCCCTCTCCCGTAGTTTATGATGACGTGAGAAGCCACAATGGAATTAGGGTCTTGTAATTCTCAGCACCTTTAAATATGTATATAAAACCACACTTTTTTGCTTAAACTTTGTATAAAATCATAAGTGAAATTAAGGCCCAACCTGAAATCTAATGAAATTCCTATTGAATATTGGGTCTCACAAATGCTGCTTTTATTAGAATTGGATTATTTGGTGTTGGTTCAACATAACATATACCTTGAGAACTGTGGCAGCTATAAGTAACTGAAAAGGTCCTTGCTTGTAGTCTAAAATGCAAAAAATAGACTCAAAATCCCACTCCTTGATCCAAGCATAGGGATGTGGCCTTTAGATAGGGAAGGGTGTGAGATGGATCACTGCAGTTTTTGAGAGAGAGAGGAACAGCTCATCCAGCTGAGTGACTGCTGCTATGGGAACGTGTCAATGGGATGTTTGTCAGTCCTGGGGTCAGGGTAAATGACTGAATAAAACAGAAGAGTACCAGCCCAGTGCATCCCCAGCAGGTCAGAAACCCTGCTGTTGGCAGTCCTCAGTGGCTGTGGAGTGAGGTATAAGAAGTTTGCTTGGTCACATGGTGGCAGAAATATGGAAATGTGTGCATTAATCACTGGGTGTGGTGTCACCCAACCTGCCAGTGATCAGCACTATGTTTGATGTTCAAAGCCTTTGTCAGTCTGAAGTCACATTATGTGTTACATTATGTTCTAAAATAGTAGTCCAGAAATAATAGAATCATGGAGAAGAAATGATAGCATATGTCACATAAACCTGGATGAAAGAGGCACAATACTGTGGTGATGGGACACCCAGCCTGATGGGATACCTTTGTAAATGGAAATTGATTTTCTCCAGGATTCTTTACTGGGTGAAATAAATTAAATATGCATTTAGTTTTACCAGTTTAAAAAATGTCTTTGTTAAAATAAGAACGGTGATAGAGAAACATGTTCCAATAAATTAAAGTAAGATAAATTATATCCAGCAGCTCGTTGAATAGCTCAACTTATGAATTTTTTTTAAATCTGAATAATACAACAGGGACCTCCCAGGGAAAAAAAAGCTGATGGAGATCTCTGGAACAGTTTGACTAGTTACAGACAATTTTAGCTTTGATGATGTAACCATGTGTCTAGGCTCTATTTTGTTCCTTCACTTCATGTTTTTAATTTGATACAATTTTTCTTGTGAATATTTGAGGTGGAGTCAGTTTCGTTTAGGTCAATAGGCCAAGTATGACCTTAGAAATAAGACAGTCAACCTCCCAAAGCTCCACAATTTCTACTCAGACACTTAATAGGTTTTTAGGACACAAATGAAACCATTGCAGTCATTTTGCTGGTATAATTTACTACATTAATGATCAAAAAAGTGAAAGAAACAGAACAAAAATGTTAATTTCAAGCACCATTACAGAAATACAATACAATAGAATAAAAAAAAAATCAGATAAATGTTCATTTGCTGTAAACTGACGGTTGTTAAGAGCCCATTGCCCTAAAGCAAGCTATGTTTGGAGCAGCAGCAGACCGAGGTCGCTGTCATTTGTGAAATGCAGATTACTTATTGGGGATTTTTGTTAATGTTTTAATAGAAAAAGGGGATGATTAAAATGGTGTTTCTTCAATAAAGAAGACTCATCATTGCTCTGGTGATGGTGTTAGTACTCTGCTGCCTGTTGCTGTAGTGGCTCAGGCGCCCTTGAACAGACATCCCAGACTGGGGGCTCGGTGTCTCCTGCACCCCAGCCCTGCTCCTGGCCTCCAGCTGCTGCTGCTCATGATCCTGCTGATGGAGCTGCCCTTCTCTGCCCTGCCAGCGTGGGCAGGCAGGATCTGAGCTGGGCTGAAGGGCACCAGTAAGCCCTGCCGTGGCCGTGACTGGCCCACTGCCTGTTTGCTCTCCTGCTGAAGAGGAAGAACCACGTGTTCTGCTTTACTTGTTGCTGGTTCAAACGTCATGGCATCATTTAACTATCACAGGAACATGACTGTGTTTTCCCAGAACTGCAATCCCTGACGAAGTTCACATATATAAAAAAATTACAGCGCTCAGGTAACCACAGTAGATCCTTAAGTAGCTGCTTCCCTCTGTTGAAAATTATGTATAAGGTGGAAAGTAGGAGATACAAAATATGAGGGGCATTCAGGTTTAAAACTGAGCAGCATCAGTTGAAACGTGGCTCCTTTGAGAAGATTTCTGTCTCTGCAGCATTAGTCAATGCAAAATAGGTTTCAGAGCCATTTCCTTGGTGGGAACTGGGAAGCACCTTAACTGTTCACATTCGTTTAAAAGCTCAGGGCTGACAAGGCTGCTCAGGTTGAGGCTGTTGTGCATGTTGACATCACAGTCTGGATCTGAGTGTTGTTAATCATTTGGTTTGCATTACTTATAAATATCTAAAAAACAATCAGAATTTTTTTTTAATTAGTTGTTGAATACTGAATGAGAAATTTAATTTGGAATAAATATATATTTTTAAATAGAAAAACTTCTCCAGTTCTCTTTGCATGCAATACAGACCTAGTGACACTTTTGATATCCTTCATGCATTTTGACATTTTTACATTTTCAGCTAGAGAAGCATACAGTACACAAGAGCAGTGATCGTATTAGCTTTTTACTTTCTGCACTGCCTATTTTATTAAATAATGGCTTAGAAAAATAAAATAAATCCAGTTCATGCATAAAGATGAACGGAGTAGAGTAATCATTATGCATAAGTTCAGCCCCTGAATGTGGTACGTTCTGGGAGAAGCCAGACTTGTCCCCAGTGGGTGCCTGTTACCATCCTACTGAACACGAGGGGGATTTGTTTATTTATTAGTGGTGTCTGTCCCAGTCCTGTCTGTGGAGATGTGGACACAGGAAACTCTTGCTGAGGGATTCAGGTGAGCTCAGCTGCTCTTCCTTCATGACTCTTCATGACTCTCACAAGAGAGACTGCAGAAGCTCCTCTCTTGCTGTGAATTAGAGCCGAGGATCTGCTTCCTCCCCTCTCCTTGGAGCTCAGCTCAGCAAACACTCAGCCCCTCCTGGTGTGACCCCTGGCACAGCAGGAGAGCCCCCTCCCTGGGGAGCACCTGGACTCCTGTCAGCCAGGAATACACTTCTCTCAAAGTCTTTTTAATGCCAGACTGAGCACACTTTGGACTACAGAGTGTAGGTTTCTGTGTGCCCATTTCCACGCTGGGAGCAGCACATTTGGACGTGGTGATTTGCCCAGGCTTCAGGAGCTGCTTGTGCTGGGAAACATCAGGTGTGATAGCAAGTTGTTCTCAGAATGTCAGAATATGACACCTAATTCTGCATCCTGTTCATTTTATAGGCGTTTTTGCTGTGAATAGGCAGCAAGATTAAATGCTCTAATTTCTATGGTGCAGTTGGAATGCAGGCAGGGATGTTCTACAGTTTCATGAATAGGGAAACTCCCAGAGAAGAGCAGTGACTTGGGGCTACAAAACTCTCCACTTCCAGTATTGTGAAAAGCATAGGAACGGACCAAAACACCATAGAATAGTATAGAAAAGATCAGAATAGAAGCAAAGCCTTTGAATTCTTACCTACTCAAATCCATTCTAAATTCTGAGGATGTATTTCCTCTTTAAATGGCAAGAAAAAGTAGCCCAGAGAAGCACATGGAAACTTTAGGATGGATTTAAAATATTCCATCTGTGAAACTGTTTATGATTAAAATATTGACACGAAATCAAATAAACCTATGAAATTTTACCAAAGATAACTCTGCAGTGGTTGCAAAATTTTGTGAGATAATTAATATTGGAATAGTATGAACTAATTTAAGCATAGTATTAACGATACATGATTAGAATTTGAAATAGTTTTTGGCAGAATCATAAGAAAAGACACGTAGTAGAGATGAGCATTCTGCTTTCTCTTGGTTCTCGCATAGGTTTGTGCTCTCCAACTTCTTTGGGCATTCTTCCAGCAAAGAAAGCCCAAACAGCTCTTTCTGTTATGGAGACTGAGCAATAAAGACAAGCCCAGGTTTGTGATGAAATGAATGGAATTGGAAGGGTCCAATATTATTCCAGATTTTTATTTTGCTGCAGGTGCATGTATGTATGTTTGTTCTAAAATACCTTGAAGTAATGTTTAAGCCCATTATAATTTTATTGGGGAATTGTTTCAGTGTTTAATATAGGAATTTGTTTATAGATTTAAATATATTTCCACACAGAATCTCTTTAAAAATAAGATGAAGCAAAAAAGTAGGGGTTTTTTTTGTATTATGGGCTCGTATTGCACTAGATCTGAGATGATATGCTTATTTATCCTTTCCTGTGTGAGATCAAAGCTTTCTTTGTGAAATATATCTGTGATACAGAAAATAAGAATAGCACAGCAATAAGGGAAGAATGTCTGATCCCCACTACCATAATCTGGACCCCCAAAGAAATCCTTACCTTGTGAAACTGCAGGTTTAAATAGAAGCGATATTATTTATAATGCTCACAAACAAGCCCACTAGAAGTCAGGAGGCAGCCAAGATAATATCAGTCTCTCACAGGGTGGATATTAGCCAGAGCTGTATTTAAAATTATTTCTAATTGGAGTGTGATTCTGCATATTTTGTATCCCAATGCAAATGCAGTGTACAGATAAGGTTCTTGAAAAGAGATGTTCAGAGCAGCAGACACTTGGAAAACACAGAATGTGAAATCCAGGAACAGTTGGTTGATAATTTTCTGTATTTTGTATGGGTTTTATTGACCCAAAATGATTTTCTCCTTTATGAGAGAAGACACAGCCTCACTAGCATTCCCTACTGTGTGTGAGACCCACTCTGTGCGGACTGCTGGGTTTTGAGAATTAACAAATGAGCTAAATGAATGCAATAAAAATAAATCAGGGATGGTGCATTGCAAAATGGGCTTTGTTCATTTATTTCTGACATGAATGGTTTAGTTTTAATTATTTATAATCCTTCAAGTGCATTGTTAAATGTGCTGCAACATATTTTGTAGAAGTAATGAAGTTTTTGAAGTAGCAGAGCACAGCGCAGGTCTCACACCAGCTGGGTCTGGTGGGGACTGAGCACTGCAGGGGGAGAGACACAGGAAGGTGCTGTTTGCTCCTGTTTCCTTGTGGTGTGGAAACAACTGCACTCCCAGATTCTGTGATCTGGACTCTCTTGGTGCTGCCAGGTGGAAGTGGCACATCAGGTGCAGATCAGACCCAGCACCTCGAGCTGGCACTGTGCGAGTGTTTAGCTTAGGAGAGCAAAGCTGCTGCTCGTCCTCCTGGCCAAACCTGGGAGCTCTCTGCTCTGAATAAATCAGTGTCACACATGCAGGTGGCACAAGAGCATGTAACACCAAGGCAGCCGAGGGAGCTGCACTGCTGCTCCTGGGGAAGGCAAACAGGGACAGCAAAGGCTGCGAGTGACTGAGCACATACGGGAATGAGAAGTTTGAAACTGCAACGTGTGCACATTCTCTGGTTCCACATTTTCACATCATTGCCTGCTCTCTCAAGTTGGCACTGGCAGACAAATGAGGACCTGGGTTTGGAGGCAAAGATTTCATAAATAACCACAGACCTCTTTCATATGATTTTGCACGGGAACTAAGGAATGGAATTGTCTCTCTTCATGCAGGAACAAGTAAAAGAGTTGGGTTCCTGGGGAGGAGGAAAAAATTTTCAAAAAAACCAAGTGTGATAATTTAATCCACTGTAGATACAAAAGAAAGGAACTGAAGTATATTTTAATCCATCTTTCAATTTGTACAGAGCCTTAAAGTTCACTTTTTTCCTGACTCTGCTACCTCCTGTGCGTTTGTAAACTCTGAAACCATTCCAGTTGAATTTTCTGCATCTTATTTTTAGTACTTTCAGTCTGGTTGAAATCATTAGCTACCTGAATAAAAAGCTGATGTATGAGATAACCCTCTCTGCATGTGTGTGGAGGTAATGGAAGATATCTGTTGGGGAGGGGGGTTTGATGTGACTTGCTTGAGGCAGTGAAAACAGTCACAGAAACTCACCATGGAAAGAATCTTTTTACCTTTCATGCAAAAACCCCACCTGAAACCCTCTCCTTTGCTCTGCATGTGTCATTGCATTGATAATAACCTGGCTAATGTCTTACCCTTGATGGGATGAAAGGCTGGATTTCACAGCTGTTTATGACATACATTTCACACTATTGATGGATTCAGCACTGGGTATAATGCAGAGAAATTAGTGTCTTCTTTTTCCTACTTTATGACAGCAAATGTATCAATACAAATGTGGAGATGCTATGCAAAAGCAATCAAATTTAGTCTGGCTTTATATGTATGTAAATGTTTTATTTTTCTATAGTATTTGTAGCCCTTTGCTGCAGCAATCATATTAATCTCTGATGACTTTGGGGAAGACCAGAAATGTTAATGAATAGAGCAGCTTGTCTGGGTTCTGGGATCTTAGAATTTATGGAATATGCTTTGCAGTCTACTTTATTCTAATATCTTTCTCATGAAGTCCCTTTCCAGGATTAACACAGGATTGAAAATACAGTTCTTGATTCTGATCCTGCAAAGACTTATTAATGGCCTTAGTTTTAAGCACTGATACTTCAGTAGGACTGTTCACAGTATGAAGAACCTACATGAGACTGCAGAACTGAGATCCAAAATACTAACTTTGCCTTGGTCTTCTTAATTTTAACAGTGCACTATTTCCAGGGACAATTGCCAGCTGCCTCAATTACAGGGAGCTGCAGAGCAGCAGGTTGTGCTTGTGCATTGATCCTACAGTCTCTGACTTCACAGCCCTGGTACCATCCAGTCACTGAATCCTTAGACAATGAATATTCGGATTTTCTCTTATTCTCTTTTGCTCCATGACAGAATGGAGCAAACCTTTGCTTCTGACCCTACCAGCAGCACAGCTGGGTGCTGCCTCCTCTTCCTCTTCTTTCCATCCACAGAAGTGTTGAGTGTTCATTAGAAAAAAGAGCGGTACTATCATATCCACAGCTGTCTCCTCCTTCAGAAGCCTCACAGTGGGTTAATATGAATTCTGTAACCAAAAAGAAGCAGTTGGGCTTTGTAGTGCCCCTTTCTCTGCTCTCAGGGTCGTGCCAGAAAGAATCTGTCCTTACTGCATCACCTTCACCCCCTCACAGCATGTGGAGACATTCTCAATTCAGCTGGAAAGGATGTATATGTCTTATTCCAGAAATAAGATGTGCCCAGTGTCTATACCATGTGCACATTCCACTACATCTCCTGATAGTTCTCCCTATCAGCCCTCCTCTCTTCAAGGACAGCGAGTTCCTACAAGGTCTCCTGTCATGATCTTGCTTTCCTCTGGGCTTGCCAGAGCAGACATTGTGCTCCTGCTCCCCTGTTGTAAAGCTGCTGAGAGTTATATAAACAAAAGTAGCTGTGCCTGGTACACTGCTTCACCCAAGTGATGAGAAGCTGAAGCGTTGCAGATGAGCCTGCAGTGCTTTTGTGGGGGTACCGTGTAATGAGCCGATAAACCACACAGTTACTGCCTCCTCACATGGCATTTACTTTCTCCAGGGCAGGGAAAGCCAATCCGGGCTGAGCTGGAATGGTCTCCAGCAACTATAAAAGCGAAATGAAAAGTGACACTTTTCAACTCAGCAAAATATAAAAGTGAGCTCTCCTTCTCCACTCCTCTGAACGCTTGAGCTTTTGCTCCCAGCCAGGGCTGTCAGTTTAGACTAGACTCAGCAAGTGAAAGCCTCTGCTGAAAGCATCACATCATCATAATCTTTCTCCTCACTTCTTCTTGTTTGTTCATGCGTCTTTATTAGGGCTTTTGGTACTCACTATCATACTTGTTTTGTTTCTTACACCTCAGGCATCCACAATGGTTTCCCATATGGAAGAGAGGTTGGATCTCAATTTTAATATAATAAGGATCAAGTTGTGCTAAGTCTTATGAGGCTACTATTTTCTGTTTGCCTCTGGTGAGAATGTCTGTGGCTGTGCTGGAAAATTTCAAGTCCTGTGTTTTCCACATGCATAGGTCAATATTACTGAGTTGCTTTCTTTGGGAGAGGTAGTGACTGCTGAGAACCCAAGATGAAGGTATTGGAGCAGTGTACAGAACTATTGATAGCAAATGTCTGTTTTGTAGCTGTTTCGAGAGCAGAACACTAATTCCTGGTCTGTTTTAAGAAACCACGACAAAAGCCCCCCTTTATCTGTATATCTGTGCTTTCAGCATTACTGATCCTTGCACACCTGCTCAGCAGCCTCTTCCACCAACACTCCATGTCCAAGGTCCAGTTTTCCCTTCTGTCCTTTCTCTTTCATCATCTCAAGTGCAATATTCATGTATGATGATTTTTATTCCCTTCAGATTCAAGCTTTTTTATTCCCCTCAAATTTCGAGCTTTCTATTCTTCCTTGCTGTCATCTCTATTCTCTCTGAAGCCATCAATTACCAGAGTATTTCTCAGGAAGATCTTAGTGACTTATGTATAGTTTTTGGACCAGAACAGTGTTTTGTGTGTATGAAATCACTTTTAAGACAATTTCATTACCCTTCCATTTCCATTATGTTTTTTTTTGCTTCTTTGTCCATACAGAACTATGAAGAGCTACAGCTTTTGGCCAGCAGATCTTCACCTGTGGGCCACTAACAGCTTTTGTACTTCAGTCTTTGCAAGAGTTAGATCTTCTGAAACTCATGTGCCCATCTTCACTGCCCCTCTCTCATCTCCAAACCCTGTTTGCCTAATTACTTGGATTGCATCATTGCTTATTTACTTTGTTTGCATTTCCAGACACAGGCTGTGTCCAAATGTGAAACATTTTCTAGACCTTCTGTATTAAAAAGTAAATTAAATGCGAAAAAATCAGACTCCCTGTTTCAACTTCTCTGACATTTTGTGAGCATCTTGCCTCTAGCAGTGACCACTTAGATTCTGTAAGAACAGAATAGGAGAAAGATTTCAGGGAATGTTTATAGGAAACCCATTCCCTGCTGTGTCAGTGGAAGACCGATGGTTTTCCAAGCAGCTCTCAGCCTTCATGACAGCCTGCTGTCGATGTGTTAAATCTCTTGAGACCCAAACCATAGGCTTATTCAAACAGTTGACTTTTCCCCTGAGAAGCTGCATGGCCAGAGATGGATTGCTGACCATTCCTGAAGGAAGTGTCCTGTCTTGTTCATTAAGTGGATGATGCTAAAAACCTTGAATCACCTCTCAGTGAGCGGTTAAATACAGTGAGAGCAAATACACTCCATGCATGCTCTCATTTCTCATGCTCAGAGAAATACAACAACCTGAGGTACAAGACAGGCATAACTTCTGCTCAGGAGAAAGGCAGGCCAGGCCTTAACAACGGAGAGGTAATTAGCAAAAGGCTGGCTGGTGTTATATTTTGAGAAATAATTCTTTTGTTGTGGATAAATTTTCAGGATTAGTGTGAGTAGCTGTTAAATTCCTTAGTTATATTGGTGTAGAGAGAGAGCTCAATAGATCCATGGTAGAACAGAGAATTTAGTTTGTTTCATGGTGTAAGGATGGGAATTGGATACAGTAGTTGCAAGGGGAATATATCATTCCCTAAATCCTTATATAAAATGGTAGTTCCCTCTTTCTGTCAATACTCTTAAGATTATTGCTTCTTTGTCTCACTGAAAGTGCAATTTAGGAGTCACTGGGGTTTCTTAAAATTTACAGGTTTTTCTCGCTGGAATTTTAAGCCTACAAGATTATAAGCAGTTTTTCATATTTTGGTGAGCCAAAAGAGGATAAATGCATAATTTCATATCTTTTCAGAAATAGACAATATGGTTTCTTTTTTCTCCCCAAAACTTTTTAGACTTTTAAATAAGTCTAAAGCACTATGCAGTGCTGTAAATTTTAGACAATTTTTTTCAGTTTTATATGAAAGGACTGTGCCTATCTCTCTGTCCTTTATCTCCTTTATACAAAATATAATGTAGGCATATTTCTATGAATGAATGGGGGTCAGTAAACTCAGCAGAGGTTTGGTATGTTTTACACAAGAATCAGTGATTAACACATCAAACCAGGTAATTAGTGCAATGTCTCATAAAATCAGGCCTCAGTTTTATTAGATATCATTATCTATTAATGTAATAAATTTAAGAAGTTATTAAAATCGTGGCAATTTAGATCTACAGATAAAAACCCAGACCTATGTGTGCTTGAATTAATTTTGTTTCCATTACTTATTTTGAGATGGGTTATCTGCATTCTATTACATCAGGTGCATCGAAGTAACTCCATGAATGACAGGTGAATTAATGTTTGTTACGAATTTCATGGCCTGTAATGAATGTGGGTGTGCGGGCAGTGGAATGAAGTGAAATTCCTATCAATGTAAAGGTATTAAATATTCTAACACAGAGTTGTCATGCAGTGAGAAAGCACAGCTTCCAGAAACTTACACTATTGTTTCAAAGAGAAATATTAAAAATTCTAACCCAGGTATTCATTTTGTGGCTGTGTTTAATATCACATATGTAAAATGTGCTGTGATGTATGACCTCTGTTTATATGCATCCTAAGAACTCTTCTACAGGACTGCTCAGAGTCCTTCCCTTGGGAACTACACAGTTAAAAAGAAAATGAACACAAGATCTTGAGAGAACAAATACATCCAAAGATGAAAAAATCATTTATAAGTATCAAGTCATAGAAAAATCCCGCACACTGATCAAGTGGGACATCGAGATTTCTGTCAGCTCAATCACAGGGGCCAGTTCAGTCTCACAGGCTGTTTAAAACCTCTCAAGAACTCTTCACTACCTGCTGCTTCTGCCCTCTTTCCCTTGCTTGGAAAACATTACGTGTTCCTAGCCTGCCTGAGAATCCTCTGCTTTCAGAAATGATCATTGCTGTTTTGGCAGAGTAACTCTGAATGTGATGTTGGCTAAAGCTTGTTCTATTTAAGGAGAAATAAGGCATAACATGGTAATATCTCAGTCTGACCTCTGGGATCTGATAACTTTTCCATCAAATTACTGACTTAGCCCAAGTTGCTTTTGGCAAATTCCTGTTTCATAAGCTTATCTCTGTTCTCCTCTGTAATGAGCCGGCTCCTGTTCCTGCGTGGAGCTACGTTTGCATAGGAATGGCTTCAGCTTCCAGCTTTGGGAACATGCAGCTGCTGTTGTCTGGCAGAGAGGGAACTTTGGTGTGACTCAATACAGGAACTCTTGCTTTTCTAAGGTGTACTGATGATACGCTCATGCGGAGTTTCATGCTCTGCTTTTGACACATTTATGTAACAGTTTCAAGTTCAAAGGTGTCCCGGTTCTCTTTACAGAGGAGGAGAGAGAGCGCTGCTGGATTCTGTGAATCATGGTGGATCCAGAAGACCTGTAATGGAAGGTAAAAATCCTTAACTTCCAGGTGTGTGTTGCATTCCTGGATATTTAAACTGTGGAAAATGTCCCCCTACCATTCAAACTATGTGGATTAATGTATTACTCTTGGTTTAGAAATTACATCGTTCATATTATTAATTAACCCTAACACTGCTATTTCTGTGTGGTATCTTAGTGCTCTCAGCACAAGTTTTCCTCCTCCTGACCTTTTGAAGAATCTGTATAGATTCAAAAAGATAAAATGTTGAAGAATGCGAGTCATTAAAACTCTGCAGTTGTTTTCAATTTGTCTCTATTAAAATATGCATTTTTTAATTGGAATAGATGCTGACCTATAAAGAAGACAAGAAACACTTCTAATTTAAAACAAACAAAACAAAAATTAGTAATTCACTTCTCCTGGCATCTACTAAATTTCAAGTTTGATAGATTATCCTTCAGATTCCAGATACGTTAAATCCTTCAGTCTAATATTCAGAATAGATATTGATAGTGCTACTATCACATAAATGGGGAAAGATGACTTTGTGTTTTAAGCAAAGGTGAGATATGAGACTGATTAATTTATTTAGAAAAAAAATTTAACAGAAGTTGTTGAACTAAAATAATTTTTCCAGTATTTGTTCTGTTGACAATGATCTGAATTCTATCAATGCTTTTTTTTTTTTTCAATAATAGTGATTGGATTTCTTCCTGGCCCTTTTTATTTTAAGAAAAAAGTATTGTTTTAGAAGTGTCTGCCTTGATCTCTTAACTTTTTCCAGTTGTTGTGATGTTGTTGGTTTTTTTTTGTTTAAATAGACCAAAATACTGAACTATGTGAAAAAACTATTTTACCTTCTAAGGGAGAGGAAATATTCATTTTTTACCTCTCCAATTCTTTGTCTTATCAACCATTGAGGATGGATATGTATATATAACTTCTTGGCTGCTGTGAAACTAAATAATTTGTCTGGAAGGTTTAAAGATCCTCGGATTTTAAGCCCTATGGATGTGTAATTAAGAACATATGGAAGAGCATAAACACCTGAGCTATGGCTCATGCCCAGTTGTGATGAATCATGTGAGTGTAAGGGAAAGAGAATAGTTGGAATAACAACTAAATTGACTCTTTTGGAGAGAGCATCACAGAATCTGGAGCTTCCCTCCCTTTGGCCTCAGGAAGTGGCAGAACTGGTCATAGAATCACAGAACTGTAGAATCCCAGACTGGTTTGGGTTGGAGGGGACCTCAAATCCCATCTCGTTCCACCCCCTGCCATGGGCAGAGACACCTCCCACTATCCCAGGTTGCTCCAAGCCCTGCCCTATGTGGTCTGGAACAGTTCCAGGGATGGGGCAGCAACAGCTTCTCTGGACAACCTGTGCCAGGGCCTCCCCACCCTCACAGAGAGGAATTGCTTCCCAATATCCCATCTAAATCTACCCTCTTTCAGCTTAAAGCTGTTCCCCTTTTCCCAAACCTAGGTCTGGGTTCTTTGCTTCAATGTTGGGCTGGTCTTCTGTGCCATGGATTGTGGGCCCAGATCCCAGAATGGATTTGAACCCCAATTTTCCACAGTGGGTGAATATGCTAACAGGTGACTGGGATAAATCCCATAATACTGTCAAACTTGACAGCCACTGTACGTTTTGAGCAAAACCACGTAAGCCCCACCACTGTCAAATGAAAGAGGGAATTTTATGTTCTCTGTTCCCCTCTGATATATGTTTGGCTGTCATCTTATTTCATAGCTGAGGCAATTGAAACACTGTTTAAATGTGTATCATAAACCTATAGATGAGAACATTTCCCTGCTGGATTTAAACCATTACCCCCAAAGGTGTTAAAGAAACCACGCTGTGTGTCACTTTTTAAGATCAAGGGGCATTTTTGATGTTAATGCCTAGAAAAGGCAGATGAACACTAACAGCTGCTTATGCACAGGCTGGTGAATTGAATAGGGAAATACTTCTGTTCTGGAAGTCAGATCTCCAGAGAAAAATGATAAATTGTGAGCATCCTTAAGTAAGAGTGATGGTCTCTGAGGATAGTTGAGCAAGGCTGATAATATAAAATATGTAAAACGGGGAAAATATTTAATACTTCTGTTTCTCTGCTCTAAGGAGTTGGAAGGGTTGTGTTAACAATATATACGGCGCTGCTGTGCTCAGGCATGCAGGAGAAATGCAATATATTAGTTCTCAAATCAGTAGTTTGTGAAATGCGTTTCTGGTATCCAGGGATTTTCAGGACTGTTACACTGATAAGGAGTCAAGGGCAGTCTCCTCATGGGCTGGGATGCTTCTCTTGGGAGAAGAAGGGAACAGGAGAAAAGGAGTAGCAGATTAAGAGCTGGACATTTTCGTGTTTCTTCACTTCCAAATGCTGATTTTTTTTTTTTAACTCTTCAGTTTGCAGATATTTAAAGCTCTGCAGCAGCTTCAGTTCTGACTTAGAGCTGATGAATCACCTCTTTAAAACGGCCTTCTGTAGGAAGTTGTGGTGTACAGGGAGAACCTTACACCAAGGCAAGTTTATTCCCATGGGAATGATACATGATTCCCGTGGGACAGACAGAAGGAGAAAGGAGAGAAACTTTCCATGCAGACCCCAGTAACAATGTTCTGGTAGGTATGTCGCCCATGGGAAAAATGCATAGGAGGCCTGCAAAAATGGGGAGGAATATGTAAGATTCCAAATCTTCCCCACTGGTTGATCACCTAATAGAATAACCTTGAAGTTTTGCTGGCTTATTTTATGCAAGGAACCCAAAGTAAAAGCCTCAAGGAAGGGAAGGTACAGCACCACCAAAGGATTTAAAATGCAACTTCATTCAGCTTGTACCACCAGGGCTCATATTCTGCAGAATTAGACCAATTGGAACTAAATATACCCTTTTTTCCTGAAGTCTTTGGGAAGAGGGAGACAGCAAACATACCAGCTGTGTTCTTCCAGGGGACTTTCAGGTGAGAGGAGTTCCTTTGAAAGTAGAGGTGCAATCTGTTGTTTCCTGCACCAAGTTTAATGAAAAAAATCTGAGAAGCTGTAACCAACACCAATAACAAAAAAACTTATTGTTTATTGTTACCCATTAGCTGGACAGCTTGGTAAACTGAAAGTTCCAGTGGAATTTTTAAAATTATCATTATTATAAAAAAAGAAACAGAGGACAGAGACAGGTATCTTTATGTGACAATTCTGTTTTCTCACCCGAAAGAAAGAAATATAAAAAAGGAATATTTCTTGCTTAGAACTCTACCAGTCAGGTTCCTAGACCCTGCATTTGAGCCAGGAAGGCCCCTGGTTCAAACTCTGCAGCTTTTTGCTGCATTTTAGGTGATGCATCTGAAGTTTCTCATGTTTTCTGGTTGCTTAATAGAACATAATTATTTTCTACACTTACATTGTGTGAAACACGTAACTTCAGTCTGCCAGCCTCGAGGAACTGCAGCCTCACCATAACACTTTTTCCATATCTTGAGAGAATTTTTTTACACCTGAAAACTGGGATTAAGATTGTAAATTCTTTTAAAAGAGAGTTGATACTCAGTTACATATGGCTTTGTGATTGATGACTGTATCCTGCTCAGCTAATCTCAGTTTGCCAGTAAACCCTTTATGACTATGAGAATTTTAGGTTCTTTGATTTCTGTGATAGATTCCTTAAAGCTGCTCAGGCTTTGCTGGATAATTGCTTCATCTCTATGGTGTCACTTTAAACCCAGGGAAATGTGGCATCTCCTTTAAAACAGTTACTGTAGTTTTTGATCTGTTTGTAATCTACAGCATTAAACAAAGCAAAAGCAGGAACAGGAACAAATGATACCTAACCTCTTGCTTGGTCTGTAGTGCAGTTTCAGAGTGTGCTGGCTGATACCCTGTTTGCTGAACAAATCAAGGACAGAAGGAGAAAGCTGTAATGAGACTTGGTGAGTTCTGATTTGAATTTTTAGCATGTTTTTCCTTTCAGGTTAGGAACCATGTGTAGAAGATCTGTGATTTTAAAATTGAAGTGAAGCCACAAAGCCTCCTGTCAGCAGAGTTAGTTTCTCTGGTTGAGCTTAAAATGGTTCCTCTGTTGCATGCACAAATCAGCTTCCTCTGTGAAAGCAGCAGAAAGCTCAACTCAAAAGTGAATTGTATTGGTTTTGATGGAAGAATTGTCGGCCATGATTCTTACAGCTCTATTTCACAGTTTTCCCCCAGAGTTTCACTGACTTTCCCCTGGTCAGAAACTGCAAAACCTCACCTGTGTGATTGTCACATGGAGAGATTTTTGGCTGCTCAAAGCAGGAGGTTTTCCTTGTCACATGCAGTTCCAAGTTTGTTCAGCAGTGAATTTTGGTAAAGTTGCACAAGAATATAAGTAACACATCATGGTATAGTCCTCACTGGAAAAAAATTGGTAGGGGCGTAGCAAATTCTGCTATTGCTCAGCAGGAGACAGAAATTCCTGCCTTCCTTAGTCTTCGAGCTCTTGATACAGAGAACTGGAATTGCTTCCAGAATACCTTTCAGAATAATCCTTATGGATAAACTTAGACCTTCACCAGTCCAGGTACAGTTACAAACATGTGAAATTAGAGAAAAAATAAGGGAGAAATGGAACAGAGCTGTCTACCATGTTTTGCTGCCTGGAATATATTCTGCACCTTTACAATTTTTGCAGGCTTCAGATTTTCAGAACACTTTATGTGTTATTGTAGCAAGACTTTAAGCCATGTATTTTCACTATTTTCTTTGCATTTCTTCTTTTCCCGTATCACCTCACTTCCTCTATTCTATTCTTTGATGCCGCTCTATCGTTTGATAGTTTTTCCACTGTTCTTTTGTACTTTCCATTTGTTGTGTTTTTCTTTATTCTCTACCAAATACTTTTTCCTTTCTTATTCTCTCCCTCCACTACTGTCTTCATGTTTTCCTCCCCCTCCCCCATTCCTAAATTATCTATCATAGATCACTTATGCTTATTTTTCTAGTGTTTCTGATTTTAGTTCTGTTATTTTCTCTCAGGAAATAAACACCTGCCCAAGCCCATATATACATAGTTGGTTTTTTCTAGTCACTTTCAAAGAAAAACTGAACCTTGCAAAAGTCATGAGGGAGCAGAAGGTATTTCAGGCAGCAAAACCTGTGGGTGAGTCTGCTCAAATTCCCCGTTATTTTTGCTGTAATTTGATGTGTTTGCACTTGTAGCTGGACTGGTGACATTTTCAGTCACCCTTGCACACTGGCATCCTTATTACACTCATCCTTTCTTTAAGGGTTCTTCTCTCTGTCCCTCACATATCCAGGAGCTGACTCCAGTGAGGCTTCACTGGTGCACATCTGCCCAGTGTAAAGGTAAAACCTCAGGAGTGACTGGAGCAGAGCTGCACCTGTGCCTTGTACAAGAACCAGCTCACCATGCAAGGGGCTCAGGCTCAGGATATCCCTCAGCAGGGGGGCAGCAGCACTGAAGGACGTTTCTAGAAGTGGTGGTGCCTCCTGGTCCTGCAGGACCCAGAGAACAGCAAGGGCAGGGACTGAGTGACTTTGCTCTGGTGGGTTTGGCTGTAGGGAGGCTCCTGGTTGCAGCCTAGAAGTAAATGTCCCCTGTGACACCCATCAGGGGCTGGGTTTGCATGTTGGCCTTAAGCCTGGAATCCAGCATGGAAGCAATACAAGATACTGCAGCTTCTTTGTGTCAGCAAAGACTCCCTTTGGAAAACATGTTGTTTAAAGCGTCCTTCAAATGTAAAATAATCTGATACATAAAGCAAACCTTGCTGACTACCTTTTTAGCAAAAATAAAATAGATGCTGTCGTGAAAAACCTTTGAAACGTTGGGAAAACCCAAAACTCCTTCTGCCTGGAACTGTTGTTCTTGAAACTCTGTTTTCTTCATTTCATTCTTTTTTTCTCTCCCACCTGCTTTCTACCAGTAAGTACCCTGAGACACCAGGGCTGCTTCCCTGTGCTGGGAGAGGCACAGCACCAGCCAGGCTGGCATTAAGCCCATCCCACTGTGCCCGAGGAAAGCATGCCCTGGAAGTGTGTGGAGCTGGAAGTGAGGCAGTGCAGACAGGCTGCTTTTTGTGCCTGAGCCTGGCGTTTGTGGTGCCTCCACCTCTGCCCACTGCTCTTCCTGGGGAAGGGGCAACGGTGCCTCCTTGATTTGCTTGCCGGGTGCGACAGGGCTCTGCTGTCACCTGCCTGCAGAGTCATTTGCAAACAGGCCCTATCGCTGGGGAGCAGAAATGTGTTTTTTTCAACCCGAAGCAGATTTATAGCCTGGTTTCCTGTCAGATCTCTGCATTTTCCTTCTCCGCCCCTCCCATTCTCTGACACACTTTTTCTTACTTTCTGTGTCGCTCTTTGCTCGTTCTGCCACCAGTGCCCCAGCCTCTTTCATTCCTGATTCTCCCGAAACTTTTGTACTTTGGGGGCCAGGGGGTGTTTTACTCCTTGTGTTTCCTTTACTTTTGAACAGCTGCAGAGCACAAATAACCTCTCCAAGACTCCTGGAGAGACACTGACAATTGCATGGAGGCGACATAGAGAGTGCAGCCTGCAGCAGCTGCAGTGAGACAGCCGGTCACTCATGAGCACCCAAGGTAAGGAGAGCAGCTGGCAGAGCAGCTCCACCTCCCTGCTGGCTGCCACAGCACTTGGCTCTGATCACTGAAATTTCCACTTCCAACTTTCTTAGCGTTGATATCCAAAAGTTTCTTTGAAAATGGTTCCATTTGTGCTTTCCTTGCCCTCCAAAGGTGTGGTACTTGGCGTGTGCCGATCCTTGGAGCTCAGGGTTCAGGGAGGCAAAGAGGCTGCAGCTGCAGGTGTAGGTGTGCACTGGGGAAGAGAATTGATATGGAGGTCTAGAGAGAGGAGATGAAGGACAAATCATCAGCACTGGTCTCCAGGGAATTTCTGGTTCTGCCAGAACCAGAGTGTGTTGTGCTCTAGCCCTTCCTTTAAATCTCTTCTGAGATTTATGCTTTCTGTTAATTAGTAAAATCTTTCTTATTTGGTTTTCTTCCTCTTTTTATTTGTTCTTCTCACTTCCTTCTTTTCTATTCTCAACCCTCTCTATTTCGTATTATCTTTATCACCATCTTTTTATGCCTTTTTATGCCAGCAAGAGTATTTTCTGTGTGACAAATACTTCCCTTCTTCATTCCTTTCCTTTCTCTCTGCTTTCTTTCATGCCTGTGCAACAGACTGTACTCCTCCCTCAAGTTCTTAATTTCTCCCTCCTCCCCCCGTGATAGTTCCTTCTTGCTCCTGTGTTCCCCTTTCCCGTTGTTCCTCCAGCTTTACACGTGTGCTCCCACTTCCTGCTCCATCCCCTCTCTCCTGTGTTTGCTGCCCTGGCAAGATCCTTTTGTGGGAGCTGTTGCCTCTGCACTGGGCTGTCCTTGCACACACACCTCTTTCCCGTCATTCCCTTCCACGAACGTGTGCAGGATTTGCATATTTACAGTTTTGGGGCTGTATCCCAAAATAGGAGACTTTTACACTTGCATAGCTTCCTTTCAGTGCCCAGACTCATATTTAGTCATTCACAACAAATAACCACTGTCATCCTGTCTCTCTGTCCTGTTTCTTTCTGTCTCACAAGCAGCATCTTCTAACACCTGTAACCCCCTTAGTCTTCCTCACCACTCCCAAATAGAGCCTGCCCTGACTTTGTGTATTCTATCCCTTCTCTTTCTGCCATCCCACTCCTTCCTACCCCCTTACCACAACTCTCCACCAGGTTTCTCTATCTGTTTTTATCTTTATATTGCATTCAAACTGGGAGGAACTGCTGATGCAGCTGGGCTTGCACTGCTGCCTTACGATCCCTGCTGCCAGCCTGCGGGGGAACCAGAGGAAGTATTGCAGCCTCTCAGCTCCTCTTTCCTCTGCAGAATATGCAACCTGAGCAAAGAAAGAGCTTACTGATGGGACTGAAGGTAGATGAAAAAAATGAGAGAGCACAATGCAAAATGCATTTGGAAAGCTGTAAAATATAGTTCTAGTTGTTCGTAAATCTTTTTACTTAATAAATGTCTGGAATTCCTGCCCCACAGCAGAATTTCTCATCTGACACTAGCATAGTTTTTGTCCTTTTGATTCCTATGGGATTCCGAGTCCCAGAGGTAGAAGTTCTCAACTCCAATGTTGTAGTGGCAGTTACTTTGCTCCTAGGATGTGGAAACAGCTCATGTCTTTTCTACCAGACATATTGGTGAGTCACCAAGATCGGACATGGCTAAAAACTGCATCCAAGGACAATATCTGGTATCATTCCTTGCTTAAATTTGTATGCTTTGAATCAGACATGGTAAATAAGTGCATTTCTTTGATGAAGCTTATTAGCTTCACCTTCTTGAGCAGGACTATTGAGACTGAAGATTTATTTCTGTGGATGTTCTGGTGTGGTCTTTTGGGAACTGAATAAGGTTCACTTATTAAACTCAGCTGAATTAATAAGAGAATTATTATGTGGGAGAATTCTCATAGCAATCTGTCTGGCTCTCTCAAATTGTCCATCTCCTTATGAGTGAAAGGAGCTTAAATTTTTATGTTTGCAATTATAAGATATCCTTTCTGATTCAGAGCTAGAAAACTGTGGCCTTTGAGCTGTGAGCATTCTCTTCTGAATACAGAAACAGGTACATTAAAATATCTTTGCCTTTTGGAACTTGCAAAAAGTCCACAAGCCTAGAACAATAAAATAAGAGATGCTTATTTTATACATTCAGGTCTAATATGACTCTTTCTTACTCTGTTGCAACTCATCTTGTGATGGGAACAGCATTTGTATTCCTTTGAGTCATTCTACAAAACTTTCGGATTTTCTGCCTTGTTTTGCCAGTATTTTTTGCCCCTATTACTGACTCTTGTTGTAAAGGCTCCCATAAATAAATTGGCTGAGACAATGTCTTTCCTCTCTCTCTCTCTCCCTCCTTTTTCTTTTGCATCACATAGTTTGCTTATGTTGAGTTAAAAATGGACATTGTCAAAGGTGTGTTGTGATATTTGCAAGGGGACCTGGAGATAGAAATTTTATTTTTCTGTGTGTCTGTGTCCAGTTTCTTGAACTGTGTGTCTGGCAGAGGAGAAATTTCAGCAGGAAATAGCTTGGAAACTTTCTATTCTCCTCAGCAAATTGCTGTATCACAAGTGCCAACCCCAGAACAGAAAGTCAGAATCACGTGTTTGACTCCCTGTTCTTATGCCAATAGTTACTTACAATTAGATTTAACTCTTAATTAAGAGTTAAATAAACTTTAATAATAGACTTTCTTAATAAACTTTCAATGTGGAGGAAAAGGAAGGATCATCTGACTGTGTGTATCTGTTAAAATTAAAGAAAATTTGGACCTTCACTAGAAGGATGAATCCCAAATAACAGGGATATGCTGAAGATACTAGAATGCCATATAGCAAATGACCTTGGTTTCTATACAGTTGCTTGGTGATAGTTTTCATCAGATAGATATATGGGATGATTGCTCACAGAGGATGAAATTTATAGAGATCCTTAGCTACCCACTTGTTAGCAGATGGCTCGACTCTCTCTTTGATATTGAAATACATCTTTCATGAAATACGAATCTTTCACTTAGATATGGTCATTAAGTTGTGTAACTGATGGTGGAGTTTGACCTATGGCAGCTTTCTTTGGCAGTAGCCTCCATAGCAATCTAAACTTAAAAAGAAATATGGAAGTATGCCTTGTGATTTTTAAACAGAAGGGTAAAACCATAAACCCCACCAAGTTTGGTCAAGTTTCTCCACTGATATGAGAGAAAAATTCTTTGTCTCTTGTCTGTTTTGCTATTGCTGTCTGTAGGATTTGCGTTTACAGAATACTGTCTGCTTTGCTGCGAACCCAGCATCTGCCGTGAATCTGCAATTCCTTTTCCAGAGCAAATGATGGGGTTTTACAGGTCTACATGTAACAAGATTCTCCACCTCTACCCTTCCCCCAAATTTTCTCTTAAGTGCTGCCTAGCACTCTAGTCTGGGTCACTTATTTAATGGCAATGAACATTTTCAGGAAGGTAACCTTTCTGCTTGTGATTTGTTCAAGGACTCTGGAATTATAATGGTTGCTGTCAAATGTATATAATTGGTGTCTGTGGCACACATCCAATGAGTGATAAAAGCTTCGTTGTCTCTGCTGCTTTAGTCTGTATTGTCTCCCTATATCACCCTCTCACTTCTGCTCCTCTCAGGCAAGAGGAGAATGCAATGCCTGGCTGTTTAAAGTGCAGTTAGACAAAACAGCAGCTCTGCCAGATTCCCTGTCATGGAGTGTCCCAGCTTTGGGCAGTGGATTCCTTTGGCTGAGGTTTGCACACTGACCTGAGTTAAGCACGAAGGTCTCCTCTGAACTTTGACTTCAAACACCTCCCTTCATAGCCTCCTGCCAAATATTTGGGCTCTAGGAAGGGCAATAGTTTGTGAGTACCATGAACTCACAAGCTTAATGATCTACGTGTAACATTTTACCAGCGGGTAAGAACTTTGTGCTTTCGTATACAAAAAGCAAACACAGATTACTAATAGCATCCAAAACTGGCAACATGTTGTGCACTGTCTGCTCCCAGTGCTGAACATGTGGTGAGGAGAATATTCCTGTTATATTAGTCCTGCAAAACCTATTTTATCTTCAGGGCTAGATGGGGCATTACTTTCTAATGCTGTCTACTTCAGTGAATCTGTTCAGCAGCTCAAAAGCAGAGAGAAATTTGTCAAATCTCACTGGAAATCTATCAGAAATGTCAAATGAAATACTGTAACATTCTGGTTTCATCAAAAAGATAAATGTATATACAGCTGTGTGTGTGATATTATTTGTAGTAATTGTTGCCTCAGTGAATTTCTCTGTGTGAAGTGACTTGGTGTTGTATTAAGGGATGTGTTGGTTCTGGTCCCTTAGGCCAGCTCGGCCTTACACACAGGTACTTGGTATTTGCCCAAGTCAGCCCTGCTTTTTGGAGATGAGGCAAGGAATCAGCTTAAATGTAGCCAAAGAAAGGGCTCCCACTGGCCCTCTGAGCACTAGGTGTTTGCTGGAAAATTTTCCTCAGGTTGTAACTGAGATGCTGAAGACCAAAGGTAGCACAAAGTGTCTGTTTAATGTGAGACAAGGATTTTTTTTCCATCTACACGCACAAGAAGTTATGGTAGCAGTACATATATCGTTGTCATTAGCAGCTGACAGCCATGCAACAATTGTTTCTACTTCAATTTTATAGCTCTAAATGTGTAGAAACTTCTCCAATCTGGCTGTACCCGTACTTGAAATCAGTCTGAGTATACTTAATAGGTTGTTGCACACATTTAATGTATTTGAGCACAAAAATAAGTTCCTCCAAGATTTGAAGCGCTAATAAAGACAGCTATCAAATATTTCCCTCTGGGGATTCTGAATCCTAATGAATCTGGGAAAACACCCAAAGGGTGTTTCAAGTCTTTTTACACCAAGTACGTATTCAAACTACAGTGAAAATGGTGATTGAAAGTTTTCTCTTTCATCATGAACTGAAAATTATCACACTTGTAAGATCATTTGAAGGCTTTTGGGTTTTTTTTTAACAACTCAGTTCAAATACCAGTGACCTACACTACCTGCTGACCAAACTGGTCCATTGCATGGAGTCTGTATTTAAAGCAGCCTTTCCTCCCTGGCTGCAGTTTTGTGTGGAACCTCTCCAAAGTCTACTGGTGCATCCCAGTTTTTTACAAGAACAAGTCACAGTGTCTATCCAGCATCTGCTTCCTGCATCTCATTGCTTGGCTTTTTCTGAATCACAGAATTATTTAGGTTGGAAAAGACCTTTAAGGTCATTGAGTCCAACTGTTAACCCAGCACTGCCAAGTCCAGCACTAAATCATGTCTTTGAGCACCATGTGAAGGTAGTTTACATTCCATATGGTTTTTGTAGTTTATAATGAGGTAGTTAGTGAGATCATCAAACTCTTTTCACTAATGATTTGCAGTGACTGAAAATAGAAAATTCCATCAATTTTTCCCACTTTCTTTATTATTGCTGAGCTGACTTTTTCCTGAAGAAAAAAACAAGCTTAAGGTAAGAATCTTCCCTGTTCCTACACTGCTAGTCTTCCTTTACAGTTCCTGCCTAAACAAGTCAGAATAAGGCTCAACATTTAATTGTTTAAGAATCTTTTGCATGTGCTTCATCCTTCCAGTAACATATTTATGTATTTCCAGTTACATATCTTTTAGAAACACCCAAGACTAACATGCTTTATTTTAGAAGGTTTAATTTCCTTCTGTCTTTTATTCTCTCTTTTTTTTGCAATTTATGCCATGAAAAAAACCAAAGTGGTATGAAACAAAAAACATTTAAACTTTTGTGTTAGAATTGGAAAGAATGTGTTTTCCTTTTGCTTGAGTTGTTCAAAAAAAATTGAAGGAGTTTTACATTTCCCGAAAGGCTGGAAAGGCTGAATCTATTGGGTTTTTTAATCCACAAGTCTGTGGCCTGAAGGAAAAGTGATACTTGAATATTTTTATATGGAGTGTTACACTGCAGAATGATGTTTTTGTGACTCATCCATATCCATACTGAGAGCAGCATCCAGGCAGTTTTGCTGAATTAAACACTATTGACAGCAGCACCTTCACTGAATCACTGCCCAGCAAGGCTGCACACCTGGGAGAGTGGGGCTGGCTCCATATTGGCCTTAGAAGCTATGTGAGAATACAATATCAGGAAGAATATTCCACCTGCAAGGAACAACTGGAAAATGCTTGGTCTGAGGCAGAAGTGATCAGAATTTGAATGGCCCTTTGAAGGCTGTGGATTCAGTGACAAGCTCCTGATACCTTATAGTATGTACTGCAATGCAGAAAAATGTAAACTCATTGCAACTGCATCATTGCAACATGATAATAGTGTAGAAATCCAAAGCTACTTGAGCAGGATAGTATTAGAAATCTTGAATGCGTTTAGAAATTCTGGCTATTAAATAGCCAATGCCATCAGCACTTCAAGTAGAGTCTCTGCACAAAGGGACTGAACAGTAGAAATTATTTGAACATTCCAATATTATGAGGAAAGGACATGTGAAAAGGCAGAGGGTGGTTTATTACTGCTCCTTTGGTCCTCACAGAATGTCCCAAGTCCTTCCTCCCTTCAGCCTGACCAGTTTGTCTGACTCCCCACACTTGTCTTGTTTAATATCTCCTTTCCTCCTCCTCTCTGATTCTGATTCCCAGCCCATGCATGGGACTCCCATCAAGTGAGAGAAGGCATCTGGCAAACTCCTCTCTGTCCAGCAGACTTCAGAGCTGAAAGCATCACTCACCTCCAGTTTGTGACAGAGGGAGGTGAAGCAATGCACAGAGCACAGCAAACGAAAAAAACCTGCCTGAAAACAGAGATGGGCCACTGGGCTTTAGCAAGCTCTAAACTCTCTAAACAAAGTCAGATTTTCATTTGGGGTATTCTTCCAGTTCTTTCCTCTTGTGGAGAATGCTTCACACGTACAGCTGGCTGCCATAATCCAGGTTGTTGGGGTTGCTGTGCTGGGTTTCAGCTCAGAGCATCAGCCTCTGTGGGCTGGGCAATGCCACATCCTGGCATTCTGAATTATGTTGTCTGTGTCTAGAAGTGGTTCCTGCCCACCTTTCCTCTCCCCTCATGTGGAGGCAGCGAACTCTGTAACCTCAGACCAGAAATTTGCACTGCCTTGAATTTGGCCTTACACACGCCCAAGAGGAACTGAACAGCTTCTGCTGCCCAAACCAGCAATCCTTATTTCCTCCAGAGAAAAACCAGTGGGTGGTTGAATGTGGATTCTGAGCCACCAGCTGGACCATTCTGTCCTGAAAAGGAACAGCAACATTTTTGGCTAAACGCTAAAAGTTTGCATAAAAGAATCCAAAAGGAGCATATGGCCATTGCTTTAAACTTGCCTTGTTCTTTAAAAATATGCTTCACCAGAATTATCCATTTCAGACCCTCTAACTGTGGAGCGAGAAGGTTTAATTCCCTCTTTTTTCAGTGCTAGAATAAGTGGCATCATAAATACTAGAAAGAAACAGAGATGTTTCAGGAATTTGAACTGGGATAAGTCTCATTTAGAGACACTTCCATCACCACTCCAGGGAAGATACAGGGACTGTGCCTCAGTTGTTTGAAGAAAGCTGTTGGTCCTTGCTCGGTCCACCTCACCTCCACCACTCACCTCAGCACCAGCATGGCTGATAAAATGGGCAGTGTTACCCCAGTCAGCCTTGGTGATAACATGTCTGGGTGTGGCTCCTTGCTATTGCAAGTGACTGATGGTGTAACAGTGGTGTGAAACTGATGTATATAAGTGACCAGGACCACCGCTAATAAACTGCTTTTTACCCCAGAGGATGTTGTCATTGCGAGCACCCAAGGGGCTTGCCCACTCACAGAGTTACTTCTGAAGCTCTTCTAGCAATCCAGGAATCATTAATGATTAGTCGCTCTCAGGAAAGGTCCTACAAACACTTCCTCCCACACTGATTGCTGTGAACAATTTCAGTGTGAGTGTGGGGAGAAAGCACGCACAGCTTTGTGGTTACTGCAGCTCCTTGCAGAGCTGTCCCACGGTGTTTGCCCACGTGGCACCGAGTCCCCCCTCCTGTGGTGTTCTGTGTTCTGTGCCCCCTCACCGAGGCACCGAGTGGGGCACCAGGAGAGCACCTGTCCCTGCCTTCTGCTCAGGTGACTGTGCTGCTGTGCAGGGCCAGGCACTCGTGGAACCCTCTCCTGCCCGCTTGGGAGGTGAAGCCAGAGCAAGGGCTCAGGGAGAAGGTGGCAGAGGATGCTCCTGGTTGACAGAATTCCACCCAGCAGTGCCAACCTCAGTGCTGATGTCAGCCTGGGACACGGCTTCTAAAATTGCTAATAATGAAGAGGCTGGACACAGTCCTATTTGAAGAGGCTTTTTAAATTTTCCATATACTTAGTTTAAAATAATTCCTTTAATCTTTCTGATGTTTGCAGTACCCTGGAGAATAATGAGTTCTTTCCTCATTTGATGAGTCTATTGCTTTTACAGGATTTGAAACACTTGCTGACCTGAGTAGCTTATGACAAAACAGGATTTTGAATTCAGATCCAACTTGCTCTGCCTTGCTTCTTTTTCTAATCCAGAGTGAACCTTATCTGTTGTTACTTTTTATTTCACATGATGGGGTATCATGATGGCGTAATTACAGCCACAGAGAAGGGCCTTGCTCTCAAAAAGGAAACCTGTGAAAACAACCCGTCATTCTTAAAAAATCTGAAACATGGGTGGAGAAAAGCAGGAGTTAAACTGGCTCCTATATAACAGTTGCTCTGTCTTACGCTTGATGTTCCATCCCTGTGCCTAATTCCTCAGTCTTGTCTTCCATGGTGACTTCGTTAGCAATGAGATGCTAATTAAATTTCATATTTACGATTAGAAAATAAAATCATTGGACCTTTTTTAAATAGATTTTTATGAGTTTTGGCTCAGTTAGCTGAGTCAGCAGCATGGATTCTGCAAGGCTGAACTCACCGGCTTTGAAAAAAAAAAGATAAATAGAGCAACTAATGATGAAAGGAGAGTCTAATCTAAAACCTCATACAGTTTCTACACTGTATTAGCTTTTGAGCATAAGAAAAATAAATTTGTTTTGGTTCCTCGTAGAAAGTCATGTATAAAGAACCCTTCTTCTATTATATCTCAGAGGGTTCAAAGCTTAAAACTCCATTTAATTCTTAAAATCTCAGTTGTGGCTGGAGACAATATGCTGAAAAGAGATTGATGCATCTGCAGTGTTTGTCATCACCTGTTAGCTAGCAAAATATTTATTTCACAACTTGGAATTAACACAGGTAAGCACTGGCACACAGCATCTGCCCTCTTCCCCATGGAACGTGCACTGCTGCAGAGTTTATACAACACTAGAGAACCAGAAGTACTTAAATACTGCTGCCAGCCAGATTTATAGGTGCTATAGAGAGTAGTTCCCTATTCATGTAAAAATTAGCACCTCACAAAGGTTTAAAGGCCCATTTTTCCAATACCTAGAATTTGGAGAATGTTCCAGTTGTGAGAAGATTTTTGAAAGTGCTCAACTTTAATTTAAGTGTGTACAAGGGCCCTGATTTTAAGAAGTGCTTAACACTTAGCAGCCCTGTGATTCATAACACCACCTTATCCCACACTCTAAGGCAAGGCTGGCAAAAATCTGGCCATTTATTTTCATGCCTAAATACCACCTGTGCTCTTTGAAAATCTGACCCTAATTACGAGCTGTGCCCAGAGCAGGAATGAGAAATAGAGGAAATCAATCCTCACGCGTGGGAGCCGTTTGCTTGTGCTCATCTTGTGTGTAACCTCAGCCACAAATGCAACACTGCATTTAAAACCAAGGCTTTTCTGCACATTCTGCAAATGATTTTGTTGTCAGCCTGTGCTAAGGAACTGTTGCGCTTCAAGGCATAAGTTAGAAGAAAAAAACAAACTTTCCCTGATTTTGAGTTGGTTACCACCCTTTGTACTGTTAAACGTCTGAAAATCAGGGTTTGGATGCAAATAATTCTGCAAATCTCGCTTTTGTAGTAGTTTTTGTAGATGTTGTTCTAATAGCAGCTGCCCATCCTTAAAGGCTGGGATGCTCACAGGTGGAATGTAATTCTGGCATCACTTTACAGTTGTTATTTTCACAAATATTTATTTCCACTGTCAGCAGAGAATTCAATACAATTCTCATACTCCTTACTTTGACTCATGGTCAAGAACCACACCAGGTAAAGACAAATAGTCAGATTTATTGCTATTTGAGTAGTTTGTTTCTTCGGTCTTTTAAAAAAAATACACATTAACCATGAACTGAACTGGCCAGAGTTTCCTGATAAGACCAGAGTTTAGTCTCTTCCCATGGTTAGTTAATTCTTTGGGGATAAATTTTCCACATGAAAGCTTTACAGTATTTTATTCCCTATCATCAGAGCAATGGGCTTAGTTATGGAGAGAGCAACAGAAGATGCTTAATTCCTCCTTGCAATGCTTTGAACGTAGAAAATACAGAATTGCCAAGTATTTGGCATTATGTCTTCCCCAAGACAGCAAGACAAGGTCATGGAGACATTACCACTACAGAAATAATGGGCAGACAATGTACAAACAGACCATTTTTCCTTTAGATTGCTACAGAAGTGACTCGCAGGAGCCCTTCTGCAAGACAGAGAGCGAATTGGCGCTCTGTTTTCCAGAGATTGCTTTCCTGCTCTTAATTGCAGGCCTTTGGTGGCAGGGGATGGCTAAGGAAACCCAGCTGGGTTCTCTGCAGGAAAAAGGACCTGTTTGAGGTCCTCCTCAGGCCCTTGCTGCTCCTTCCAGAGCCCCCAGCTCCCTGTGGCTGTGAGAGCACTTCCTCTAAGGCTTCCCTCAGCAGCAGTGTCACATTTGAAAGTTACCCACAAGCTCTGCTCAGAAGAAAAGGGAAGTAAGGCAGCCCCCAGCACCTTTCTGCCTGCTATATATAGACTGTAAGTCTGAGAGGGAGGGTGGTGGGTGAAGGTTTCCGGAGCTGCGTGTCACAGTCCCACAACACGGGTGAAAAAAGACAGAGGGCACAGAGCAAGAAGAGGAAGTGACCAGAAAGCACAACTGGGGAAGATCTATTCATTAAACAAGCACAACCACTTCCATGTGAAAGGAGTAAAATATCAAGCTCCTTCTGATTCCTGGTGAGGGTTTGCCTTTCCTATACCAGGCTGCTGTGATTTATTGTAGGCTTTTTCTCATCAAGTGGCATCCAGTTGTGTGTGTTGTGTGCTGCTGGCTGAGATGTTCCTGCAGCTCTGAGCAAGGTGCAAGGATTTGGCCAATGAGCAGAGCACCCAGGACTGTGGCAGACTGTGGCTAGGAGTGGAGCTCACCTCTTCCAGTGAGGTGTTGGTTGTGTAAGGTATGTATGACATTGTTCCATCTACAGTGGAGCTACAAGAGAGCAGCCTGCTCTTTAAAATTAAAGTCTATTTTAAAGTAATGGTTACAAAGAGGTCACAAAAAGTAATAAGGTAAAAGTAACCCATTCTATCTACATAACCTATGCATTTACATAAAATGAGCAAAATGTATGTGTGAACCTCCTTTAGGAGGCTGGCCAGTGTTTGATCCAACAGGGTATGTTGTCGGAAATCAGAAGCAAAACACAAACGGGTAAGTTTTTACAGAGCTAGATGGGAGCTATTATACCCTTGCAGAGTATTTAAGATATGTATCTAAATCATATTCTCATCAGAAGCAGTGCACGCTGCTCTTGTAGTGCAGTATACAGTTTGCATGGTGCTTGTTTTTCATGTGTTTGGAGCAGTTTTTTCAGGTGGCTCTTAGAAGGAGGATTATCAGAGTTGGCTTCTCATTTGTTCTTTCTTTGCATTTTGTGTGTTTTTATTAGCTGTGGGATTCTTTAACTGCTGGAGCTGTGTCAGGGGAGGTTTAGGTTGGATATCAGGAAAAGGTTCTTCGCCCAGATGTTGGTCAGGCACTGCCCAGGCTCCCCAGGGAATGGTCAGGGCCCCGCAGCTGCCAGAGCTCCAGGAGCATTTGGAAAACACTCCCAGGGATGCACAGGGTGTTGGGGTGTCTCTGCAGGGCCAGGGACTGGACTGGCTGACTCTTGTGGGTCCCTTCCAATTCAGAAGATTCCATGATTCTATGATTCTCCATATAGATTTATGTCTTATTTTCCTACCGTGCTATAAAGCCTGCTATATGAAATATTATTTTCAAACTTTCCTGGGCCATGGTGAATTACAGTGAGATTATCTGACAGTATTCAAGATTGAATTGTGACCTTTTCTGTTTTAAGAATGGCCTACACATTTACTATCAGTTGTTTCTGAATTTGGAGATTGGCTAAGTGAGTGCAGTCCTCTCCTGGAATGCGTGCTGTGTTATCCTTTGACTGCCTGGAGATGAGGGTATCACCTACAGAGGGTCATTATCTGACTAGATGGAAAGTGTTCTTCTCTCTGTTATTTTTTTAAACTTCTGTAATGTGAGTTTGTAGAAAGTGACAATTTTTTCAAGAAACAGACTAAGTAGGAGTTTTGTTTGGCAGAGCTACAATTCTTTCTCTCTTCCTGATGTGACTTGTATTAATAGAAATGAAATGTTAACAACACTGATAAGAATCAGGCTGTCCGGGTTTCATATGTGCCAGTTAATGAACCCTTGTCCTTACCAAGTTCTTGTGTAGCTCAGCCTGTGGAGATTTGTCACAAACACTGGCTCTCTGTACCAAAGAATGTGCTAGGTTTTGTAATTCGAGCACATATTTACTGAGACTAACCTACAGTCATCAAACAATTTGCATCTTTGAACAACTTCAATTTTTAATTCAAGACTCCCCCTAAACACGAAGGACTTGCCCCCAGCTGTGCCTCCACCTCCTCCTGAGCTGGCGAGAATCTCATTATCAATTGTAAAAACAAAGTGAGTCAGTCTAAAGAAAAAATTAACCTGGCACCCAGTAATGACTTCTGAGGCATTTGTTGGACCAGCATTCTCATGAGCCTCGGCAGCCCGAGGACGACAGCTTCTTTCTTAGATCTTGGCTTTTAGCACACATTAGTTGAAAGGAAATGCTTGTGTCAGTAGCTGATGCTCCAGAACAGAAGGGCAGCTATATAAACATATTTGTACTACGTAGCACAGCGATTTCTGCTGCCCTCCTCATCACCATGCAGAGCAGGATGGAGCATATGTAGATTAAAGCATTTATTAAATGTCAGGCGCTCAGCTCTCCAATGCTACTTTGCAAATCCTTTAAAACAGATGCACTGAAGTCCTGTGGTAAATTATTTATTTTAATTACTGCCATTATCTTGATTTGCATGCTCAGAAGTAACGCTGATTCCTAATGTTTTGGGATCTGGGGCAGGTCCTTCCCTATTTATTCCCACATTCCTTGTGTTTGCCTTTAGTAAAGCCTTTCCTATTCTCGTCTCTGTCTCACTTTTGTTCCTCACTTTCATTCTGTTGAGTTCCTCTTTCTCTAACTTTCTTTTTCTTTTCCTGTTCCCTATTTAATATTTCCTTTCCCCCTAACCTCACCATTTTTGACCCTCAAGTCTCGTCTTTCCCCTCTTCTCTTTTTTTTTCTGCATCTCTCATTGTTCATATCTCTCATTTCTCATTTACTTTTACACATATTAGCGTTCAACAATGGCAGTATGACAGTTTCTGAAACCTGGGTATCAGATTCTCAAAGATGTGAGAACAGAATAATACCCATCTAATCACCAGTGTAGATACTGACATCAGGAGGACAAATCTCTCTCCATGGACCCCAGAGGGAACCCAAGTGATTTGGGGTGGCTGGAAACCAATCTTTGGAGAGCATTCCAAGGTGGAAGTATAAAATGGTGGAAGTAAGAGTTTTGAACAGAGCATTTTCCATTCACTAGAGGAACTGGATTCTAAATTCATGCCTAATTCAAAATAGTGAGACAAATCCACCCCCAAAATTTGCTCCTCTCTCAGTAGTGCTTAAACTGTGTTACTACCAGAGCGGGAAGCAGCTTAGCTGTTTATAGGAAATAGTGACACACAGAGAAATGACAGTTGTCAAAACATAGTTTCAGCTATTTGCAGAGGAGGATTTTTCCATTATCTTTGTTTATTGTCAATAATGTGTGTGCTACAACCAAAGCTGATTGGATGCTGCCTGTTGCATGTTGGAGGCAGCACAACTTACTCTCAGTTGGCCATTGAGCAAAATGAGTCATTTCCTTCCTGTGAGATCAGGTGATGGGAGCTCAGAGGCTCTAAGGCTGCCAGACTTGGGGAAGAGGTAGAGCAGATACTGCCAGGAGGTGGGGTGTGAAATGGGAAAGCACCAATCTCAGCCTTTCCTGAAACAGAAATGGTTGCAGGATCCTGTGGAGTATTGCTGCACTGATTGGGGTCTTTGCAACAATATTGCATCCCACCAAGTAATGTTCTTAATGTGTAAATAGTGTTTTCCTCCAGAAAGCCATAGGAGTTGTATGGAATTTCATTTGCAATTTCAAAACACATAAAAGCTCAATGTAGTAAGAGTGGAATTCAGTTCATTCATTGTTCAGCTCTTAGGCAATATTATCCTGCAGCACTGAAAACTTGTCTGTCTTTGTTGCACACGGTGTTTTCTGGTTTAGGTGGTTCTAAGCAAACTGTTGGGTGTCCTGATGACAACACCAATAACTGATCTGTGCTTTAGGTATGAGATACCCTTTCCTTTTTTTCTGAGATGGGGTTTTATATGGATCTGTTCTTAGGGAAGTAAATGAAGACAAAGAAAGCAGTAATTAAAAAGAGTTCCAAGAGTATTATTTTTTCTGACCCTCTTTTGTTAGGGCAGGAATGCTGATTAGACATAAATCTCTGATTTATTCAATTGCTTGGTTTGTTTTTGTATTGTTTTTTTCACAGAAGGGAGAAGTACTGAATTAAAGTACAGAAGTACTGAAGTACAGAAGGGAGAGTAACGTGATAGAATTCTTCATTTCTTTTTGTCTCAGTTGGGTTTTGAGTTTATAGTTACAGAAATGAAGGGAATTTTCTTTCTCACTTCTGAAACCAGATGAAGATGCCTCCAGAGCTTTCTGAACCATTTAGGGAGTTTGGTTTGCTTCCTTCTCCCTCTCTTCTGTTCAGAAAATGAGAGTACTACTCATGTTAGCTACTGAAAAATCTGGCTTTCCTTCCCTGTAGCCTTGCAGATCTGCTGGTGTTTGGGGTTTCTTTTGTAGGCTGTGTGGAACAGGAAGATTGACTCAATTGAATTGAATAAGACATTTTTGTGCAAAAATAATCCTATTTTGTGTTTAAAGCTTCTTGCTCTTCTATTACTTTGGTATCTCTTATTCTATTTTTTTCTTTCATATTTTGTTGAAATAAGTAAGCTGGTTGAATATCTTGTATAAAGAAGGGGTTCTGAGATACACAGAATGGTTCTTTTCATGCCCATCACTGGGACCAAAAACAGAAATGCAACCCAGCCCAGTCAGTAGAGCTGCTGCCTTCAGAAAGTGTTCTGAGGTCTGCAGAATCTCAAGTAGTAAAACTGCACTAATAATAAATATTTTTCTGGGGGCTTTCCATCTCAGTGGTTCTATGTGCTTTGCAGTCACTAACTGACAAGTCCTACCTTGTCACAGACATACCCACTGCCAGCCTTGTTTTCAGGTGGGGACACTGAGGGAGAAAGAAAGGATATAAAGTGCAAATTCTTAAAGGCAGGTGAAGGCACTGTCTCATCTCCTTTGGGAGTCTGGATTTAGACATCTGTATAGAAAAAAATTGCAAAGATAGGTAAGCAAATTTAGTTGTCTTTATCAATGTTTAAACCTTTTAAAAGTGGTTTTCAGTACCACAGAACATCCAGAGAGCAGCCAACATAATTGGAAACTGCTGGTATTCAGCATTTCAGAAAGCCTGGAGGGCACACAGAGCTCTCCTGTCCTTAAGCAAAGGAATATAATTTCCTTATCACACTTTAAACTGTGACTTTCCTCTAAAAGTAAAAATAGCTCTAAATCCCTTTGTGGTTTTGTGGTTCTCTGATATTGCAAATCTGCACATATCCACACAAGCAGCTTTTGAGAAAATCACCCAGTTGTTACACTTTGTCATGTGAGGTGCTGTACAAACTGCAGGGAGAAAAGACATTGCCCCACGGACTCTGGAGATGTGCAGGGAAAGAAGATGTAGAACAGCACCCTCAAAATGCTGAGGATAATTAAATGCACAATTTTTAGAGTGTTGTTTTGTCTTTATTTTTGGTTTAAAGTATGATGATTTATATGTAATTCTTTCATACTCAGCATTTAACATAAAATTATGTTCTTATTAACTTATAATATGCAAAACATTTTCTGTGCTGTGGTTTCTTTTAAATACTGCCAGTCCGCGAACATCTGTGACAAATGCAGAAATCCAAAACATAACAATAGGTTACCTCTCCCAAAATAAACTTTCTTCTGTTTCTCAGTACGAAGAGAACCTCCTTTTTTCATATTTCACAAAGGGAATATCAGGAAATCAGAAACCTGAGCTGAAAGCTGCATTTGCAGACGGCTGCACGGCAGTTCCTGGGTATTGACAGGCTGGCAGGAATTGAGAGCATGGGGATGCAAATAATTAAACAGCTGAAGGGTTAATTTCTGCACCATCATCAAACAAAGCACAAAAAACAAAAATGAAGCTTTAGATGTGACCTGATGATGAGCACTTTATAGAACCCCTGGGTCTGAAGCCTGCAGGCTTTATTCCCTTGATCAGTGGAGAGTGTCACTGACATATGAGAGTGCAGAGTCTGAGTGAGAACAGAGAGCAGCTTTAACTGCAAGGTGATTTGTTCAGCTGAAAAATACACCACAAAAAACCAGCAAACATCCAGAACGATTCATTTGTGTGTAACAACCAGCAGAAGGATAGTCCCTGAGAGAGAAAAGGAGACAAGGGGAGCAGAGTGTTCCTTTTAATGTAAAAAGGGATTCTCTCTTTTATTTGTCTGCATCTACAGAGACCTTTGAAATGGATGGAACTAGCTGAGATTATCACTGGATTAAGCTCTCCTGCAGTTAAAAGCTATTTTGTATACTAACTACTGAAAGGAGCAGCAGGAGAGCAATTTTTTAACTGCTGTGGTGATTTCTGATTTCTTTTTGCTTAATGTCTGTTGAAGTCAGGCCAAGTCTGTGAGTTCACACCTGTGATTTGTAACGGACGCCAAAGTATTTCTATGACAAATCACAACTTCTGGATCTGTTAGTTTACAGCTCAAGAGGTGTTGGAATCACAAATTAGATAATGGTAATAAAGATCAGATTAAATAAGTGATTACACATTTGAAAGCATTTTAAATCTGTCATTTTTAATTTTATAAGTGAAAACAACTTTTCTGCAGTATCATCATGGGAAGGAAGGACAGAAGCAGGGAACAAGGGCTATTAAATGCCTAGAAAATGCATGTGCTGCTAAAAAACTTCTAAAATTAAAGCCAGTAATACAAGACCTTTATTGGTTTCCCACTGAGTTTCAGTTGTTACATCTGGGTTTTTGACCAGCACACCAAAATTTCAACCAATGGTAAGCATTTTCCTATTCAACACTATATTAAATATTAAATCAAAGAATTATTTGCTCAGTAGGAGGGGTTCTGCACTGATATCAGCTGTTCATTGCTATTTTCTCTGGAACAGCTCCACAGGACACTGGAGCTCCATGGGGGTTATGCTGTCAGACCAGCTTAGCCAGACTCACACCAAAGGCAGCACCTCAAACTCCAGGAAGGGGAGGAGTGATACCTGTGACACATCCCTGGGAGCTGATGGGCAGCTCAGGCAGTTAGGACAGAGCTTAGCTGTGCTTCTGACAGGGCATTTCCAAGGTGGAATTCCAAAGAAGGAAGCAAAAGGGAGTCTCACATTCCTACATGGCAGTGAAGGACCAATCCACTAAATGTCATTTCTCAGGGCTGGCTCCTTATAATAGACTGTGTTTAGCAGGAGTTTTCTACTAGAAATCTTTTTAAATTCTTAGCCACTCATCCAATATACTTATTACTTTCTCATTAAACATTATGTCCCCAAAATAACAGTATGGATGTATTATGCCCATACACAAGGGACTATTTGATAAAGATTTTTTTTAATGTCAGGTAGGAAAAAAAAAAAAAAGCATATTCATGTTGAGAATTACGCTGAGTGAACTCTTCTTTGAATCATTTAGTGGAGAAATCCCTTACTAATGTCCTGAGGGAACTGCTGACAGTGTGCAATAATTTCTGGTTCAGCGCAGCAGATTACAAGATATCTTGCATTTTATGAAATTCAGGCAAGTGCTTCTTTTGCACTCTGAGGTCCATCCGTGAGCTCCCTGGTACGCTCCCAGAAATTAAAGGGCCTGTGACTCTCATTTTTTCAGCTGCAGTGGATGGCTGTGGCTGTGAGCTGACTGAGGTGCTGTGTGACCTTCTGCTTCACTGCCTTCTACTCCCCAAAGTCCAGCTTCTCCAGTTATGTAGGGTTTGTTAAATTCACCTTTGAAGTGAAACACGGTTACTTCCAGAATAATGGTGGAGGGTAAGGTTCATGAGAATGTGTGAGGACTTCAGATGAAGCTCTTTCACCTTTAGCATTCCTCTCACTACAACCTGCTTTGTAAAGCTTTTTCTCTATTGTTTTACCTTTACTCTGCTCATAGTTTCAGTGTCATTTTTACCACACATGAATACTGGCATTCAGTGAGAATTTCACCCAGCCAGTGTGGAGTTCATAAGATCAGGGAGAATTTTCCCCTAACTGCAGCCTTGCCTCATGATTCTGCATCCCATTGAACTGCCCTGGTCTTCCTGGCCCTCTGGGGACTGCTCTCTCTCCCAGAATATGTAATAGCAGTCACTGGAGTAATGGATCCCCATGCAAGCATCAAAGCAAACATGGAGTAAGTGGTTCCTAGGATGTGAAACTGCAAAGAAAAGAACTCTGCTGGAGTACAGGAGAAGAACAAAGCCCCTGCCAATACTCCCTTAACTTGCCCATACTGTGAAAAACCATCTAAATTTTTTGTCATAGAAATATTGAAACCCAGACCAGGATTTTTGACAAATTTGGAAAGCTTTTAAAAGCATCAAGCAGAGAGCATGCTGCTTTTTTTTTTCTTTTTTTTTTTTTTTTTAAAAAATTTTTTTTTTT
>WAAG01076340.1:91909-136050 GCA_013390105.1 Tichodroma muraria | reverse complement strand
TATTTCATTATGTGAGGAAACTGACAAACACATTATTTAGCAGATTAGCACTTTTGGCTTTATTTTTCAAAATGAGGAATTAGTAGCCCTTGGCTATGCAGTTCATGAGCTGGTTTTGCTCAGGGATGCTCTCAGTGTAACACAGGCTGCTCCCCAGTTCCTAAAGCTGGAAGCTGAGAAAAACAACATGTTGCTTTTGAGGTCTTTAGTTACTGATTACCAGCAAAGCCTCATAAAGCACAGCTCTCGTCTCATATGATCCAAGAACTGCATATTCTTCTTCCACCAGGGTCTCTGAACTTGAAATAGAAGCTTATGTACCACGTGACACCTGGATCACAAGGTCCTGTGAAAGCTAGAATGCAAAAATAGTACTAGTTGAAAAGTTAATATTTATTACTAAATAAANAGGAGCCAGAGCTGCAGGGCAGGAGTGTGTCCGGGGTCCCTGTCCAGTACAAGACCAGCTGAAATGGAAAGAGAACAAAAGTGCAGTGGCACATCTGTGAGAGGCTCTGCATTGGAAGTGCTCTGACGTGCTTCTCTCTGGTGTGTTTTCTCTGTTGTTTCCCTTGTCCCCGTGAGTGCAGCAGTCAGAGCACAGGATGAAGATGGGGCCGAGGGCAGCACTGGCCGCACGGACACGAGCTCCTCTGTGTCCATCAGTAACTCCATCAGCAGCTGTGAAGTCACCAAGATTGTAAGGATGCCCCTTGCCTGTCTACAGCCATCTCTCCTAATGTGGTTCTGAGCTTTCACAACTCAGTATTAGCACTTCCCCAGCATCCCAGCTGTGATCCCATTCAAGGCCCTTGTCAGAAGCTCCCTTAATCCTTTCACCAGCATTTTGTTAGAACTACCTTATTAGCCTTTCCCAAAATCACAGAACTGGTTTATGTTTATTTAAAGATATTTCAGAGGTATTTATGACCTCTTGCTGTCTCCTTATGCCATTTAACATTTACTTTAGGAAAGATTTTTATTTTTTTTTACAACTTTTCTTTAGTTCTGACTTCAGTACAAGTTTTCTTGCTTCACTGTAGCTTGCCATGTAACCTTCTCTAATGAGGTGGGTACAAATTAGGAGCTGGCAGGAAATTGCTTCGCAAGCACTCAGAAACCGTGTGACAACATTTGCATGAGTCAAGAACATTTTCAGGCTGCAGTTACACAATGCTGTTACCTCCCCACTCCTGCAGGGAAAGGCAAGTTCTGAGCTCCCAGGTACCTGCACTCCCGGCCCTCAGTGCATCCACAGCCAGCTGCAGACACAGACTTGCTTTAACTATTTTTGTGTGCAGCCACTTAGGGTGCTGGCTCATCACATCTGTGCAGGTTCACATCAGTACAGCTTGGAGGAGCAAAGGAGGTGAGTTTGAAAGCCTTCACTGTCTGCAGTCAGTATTTGTCTTTGCTCTGAGCCCTGCAGGTAGGTTCATTCCCTTCTTGCCTTGCACTGTGCCCTTTGCCATTGCCTCTCTTGAGCAGAGGCATCCTCTGACGTGTAGAGAGCTTGGTGGAGTTGGCTGAGTGCAGATTCATCACTGGAGAGCGATGAGCAGTAGTTCATAGACTCAAGATAGCGCTTCTGTGAACTGTCATTTCACAGATGAGCTGTGGACAGGCTGCACTTCAAACAGCTTCAATATTGGGCAAACCCAGCATTAGTCACAAGTGGTTCTGAGCTCATCCCATATGATATGGAAGTACAAAACAGTACCAGGCTTGCAGCTGTCCTGCTTGGTGTTCATTTGCCAGTTGTGTCCCTTGTCCAGGGGCAGAGCCAGAGATGGATGACTGCCTGGAGACCCTGAAAGATGAAGAGGAGGCTCTGTGGGAGAATGTGGAGTGCAACCGGCACATGCTGAGCCGCTACATCAACCCAGCCAAACTGACCCCCTACCTACGGCAGTGCAAAGTCATCGATGAGCAGGATGAGGATGAGGTGCTCAACTCACTCATGCTGCCCTCCAAAATTAACAGAGCAGGTAATTATCTGGTCAGTGGCTCCATCTGCATCTCTGTCTGAATAGCTTTGCTCCAGTAAGCAAAGCTGTTCAGACAGAGATTCAGGAGAGAGCCTGAATCAAGTTACAGATTATCAGTTGGAAACTCTTTTATCTTATTTACAGAAAGGTTTCAAGTATGGGGGGTTCTGCTGCTATTTTGATAAAAAAGAGTCTTTCCAGTGCTGTGCAAACTGGAGCTCGTGGGGTTCAAATTCCCATCAAAGCCTTGGCAAATATTTCAGTTAACACAAGCAGCAGTCAGTGCCATTCCAGGAGTAGCTTTTCAGCTGTCTTGAAGTACTTTGCGATTTGTCACTGGAAGATCTGCCATCCCTGCCTGGTAAAGGCTGCACTGAATAACTTGTCCTTTGAAATTTCTGTTCCAGAGACCAATTTGCCCACACTCCCTCAGAACAGCAAATCAGCACAAACATATAGAATTGGTAGCATTACTTTATGGGTTCAGCTGAACTCAGTTAATTGGGCAGATTTTGCACAGCTCATTGCCGTGGCAGAGGTGAACCTTAGGAACCTCAGGGATGTGGTATTTGCTTGTGCCGCTCGTGGGGCTGATGTCACCTCTCTGCTGTCTGTACCCAGGCCGGCTGCTGGACATCCTCCACACCAAGGGCCAGAGGGGCTACGTGGTGTTCTTAGAGAGCCTGGAGTTTTACTACCCTGAACTCTACAAACTGGTGACAGGGAAAGAACCTACACGGAGATTTTCCACTATTGTCGGTGAGTAGAATCAATCACAAATAAGCCTGTTGAAGTAAGGACTCCCTGGAAGACTGGCCTGGTTTTTTTCAGGCAAGAAGTGGAAATAAAAGTTAATCTTGGTGTAGAATGTTTTTCAGTCCCCTTCAAAGCAAAATGTGGTAGGTAATGTATAAAGCAAAGGGACATCCCAGCTGTCTGAATGAAGCTGAAGAGCTTCAAATGGAATGATAGGCATTACCAGAATTCTCAAGAGAAGCTTTGTTGGAACAGTGGACTAAATTACACTGACGACCTACACATGTGCAGCATTTGATTTGAAGTTTGATTTGATTTGAAGCATTCAGATTAATTGTACTTGCACAGATTCATTTTACAAAGGTTGTGCTATTTCTACAGGCTCAGCTGAAACAAGACAAATGTAAAGGCTTCATCTTCTATCCAGACAAACTGTTTTTGTGTATATTGTGATTTTGATAACAGTGTGCTGTGTAAAACTTGTACTATTCCCAGTTAGACATACAGATGTGTGTGAATTTGTGTAAATTCTGCACCTCTGTACATATTTTGGGCCAATTGTTTCTTACATAGTTCCGCTGATCCTACTTATTACCTTATTAATAAAATAACTTAAATAAGTTACTTTACCAGACATTGATAAGCTGCTCAAATATTTTCAGTGGAGGAGGGACATGAGGGCCTTACCCATTTCCTAATGAATGAGATCATCAAGCTCCAGCAGCAAGTGAAGACAAAAGACGTGCAGCGCTGTGAGCTCCTGGCCAAGTCCCGCCAGCTGGAGGATGAGCGAAAGCAGCTAAAGCTGAACAATATAGAGCTGCTGACCTTCCAGGAGAGATACAACAAGATGAAGGAGGAGAGGAACAACTACAATGATGAGCTGGTCAAGGTGAAAGATGAGAACTACAATCTGGCCATGAGATATGCCCAGCTGAGTGACGAGAAGAGCATGGCTGTGATAAGGAGCCGGGACCTGCAGCTGGAGGTGAGATAAATGCCCTGGGAAGCAATGGAGGGTGCCAGTGGCATCTTGGAAAATGAGACCTCCTCTGACAGCAGAAAGATTGGAGCTCTCATTTGCTTTGCTTATCCAGATGATTGAAGGCGTCACTGTACAGAAACGTCAACTGCAGTGAGGTGTATTAATGGCATATAATGAATTAACAGAATAGAATGCAAGTAAAAATAAAATTTAAAACATAGCTGCTTGCTAAAAACATAATTTTAGCTTTTTTAGGTTCAGTAGTATCCTGGTACAGTTATTCAGCAGCACTACAGCTTGTGGGGATTTATTCAGAAAGATATCCTGAATTTTCTCCTGTTTTTCCTGATCCAAATAATCCATGTGCAAAAAGCACAATGTGTGGTCATCCTCTTAAGTGTTCATTCTGTTTCATATCTATTTATTGGAGGATTGAGAATCTTTTCTTTAGTGCCACTTTTTTTTTAGTCCAGGTATTCTAAAATTTCACAACCAGCCATATGAGTTGTAGCTGGGAAGTAGCAGGTTTGTACTTGAGATTTCACCAGTTCAGTTGTGAACATTCAACACCCAATTATCAACTTCTCATTAGCATTCACAGTTTAAGCTATTTTCCCCTGTATGTTTTCCACCTGGAAGTAAAAGTTTTTTCAGAGCACTAAATGCCACAGCTGGGGAGGATTCCCTTGCTCTCCTCTTTCTCCTTTTTGCTGCTCCCTGCCTGCTCCAGATTGACCAGCTGAAGCATCGCTTGAACAAGGTGGAAGAGGAGTGCAAGCTGGAGAGGAACCAGTCTTTGAAGCTGAAAAATGATATTGAAAACCGACCCAAAAAGGAACAGGTTCTGGAGCTGGAGAGGGAAAATGAGATGATGAAGACTAAAATCCAGGAGTTACAGTCCATCATTCAGGTATAAAAGCAGCTTGCTGCCTTTAAAATCCAAACTCACACATACTCCAGTTACAGTGCGAGGAAGAGCTGGCTGAAACCTCTGCCTGCAAAGCTGAAACCAGCATAAGTTCAAAGTTTGGACAAACAGGAGGCTGCTTGTACAGCTCCCAGCTGCCTGGAGTGCTCCCTGTACAAACACATGCACGAGGAGGAGTTCTACAAAAATAGTCCTCTAAAAAAAAAATATTGTACATGAGAAATTGGCTCTTCCAAGAGTGCAGTGTTTAATTGCTGAACATTGTACCAGCCTGTCACTACAAATCTGGGTTGAACAGCCAGGACAGAAATTTCTGACAGTGGCTCTGTGTACCCCATGTTAGGCTGCTGTCATATCTTTGCCAAAAGGTTTTAATGAAGCAGAGGATGATAAAGGTTCCTGTACTTGAGTGGTCACTAAGCCCCAGGATGCCCTGCAGAACCCTGCAGTAACCTGTACAGGGAGCTTCACCAACCTGTGTTTGGGCAGGCAGGGAAAACAGTTGACGTGCAGCACATCTAGGACTCCTCTTAAAGTCCTGAAGTCTAAGAACTTAGCCAAATATTGGGATATATGTGAGATTACTTATCACTTTAATAGAAAAAGCTTGTGGCATTTTAAAATGACACTTAAAAATTATCATTAGAAAGCCTTTCAGAAATGGCTGTAGCCTCTAGCAGTGCCTAATGATTCTTAGTTCTAACACAAATCCAATTCAAAGGTCGAAAAAGAGTGAAGGATAGAGGATTCTGGGAGTTCTGGTCCATGTAGGTCTCTTATATTAATTGAAATGGTCTCATAGCACTTAAAGAAACAGAGAAATAGCTAAAAATAGGATTTAAATTCTCCTAAGTGAAAGTATAAATAAACTCAAGCCAGTTTGGTTTAGAAATGCTTAGGTATGCTTAGAAATACTGGATAACCAAAATGCCCCTGAAATCTCCAACTCAGTTTAGGTATTTAAAAAGCAAATATGCGTTTTTCTTGCTAGCATTTTGTGCTTTTCTCTTCTTCCATTTATGGTTAATTTAGGACGGCAATTATGTGTTGGAACCTACTTTGGTAATCTTGTTAATTTTAAATCTGAAAGAAATTATATTCCTGGATGGTGTAGAAAATGGAGCAGTGGTACAAGGCACTCCAGGCATGTTTAATATTCTCTGAGCACAGCCCTGCAAAGCCTGTGCATGCCTTAAAATTCTCCTGAATATTTTCTTAGGCCCTGCTCTTTGGAAAAGGGTGATTTTTGTGCTCAGTGAGAGCTGATTAATAGAAAAGAGTTTTGAATACAGGGCTTGGAGTGAAGAATTGTCACTGCATCCAAACCAGATCAAATTATAGCCAGTACAGTAGACCAGTAAAACAGTTCCTTCATCAGACTATTCTGACAGCAAGACAGATTTTATTCATCTTTTCTGACACTGCTTTAAAATATGAACAAATGTCCATCTCTTCTCCTGCTTTCCCATTGCAGTACCTTGTACATTTGCTATTCCTCTTGCTTGTTACTGTCTCTGATACTTCTCTCCCTGCAAAACTGTTTTCTGTTTCCCTGGCCTGGCTCTAAAAAATGCCTTTCCTCAGGCTAACAAGAGGGGTTTGCCAGATTCAGACAAAGCCATTTTGGATATTCTGGAACACGACCGTAAGGAGGCACTGGAGGATCGTCATGAGTTGGTCAACAAGATCTTTAACCTCCAAGAAGAGATTCGTCATGTGGAGGACTTGAGAGACAAGGTGAGGAATGGAAGCGTAGAGAGATGGAATAGCTCAGGCTGGTGCCCAAAATGCCTCTGAGAGCAGTGGTGGTTAACAGTGTGTCATTTCCAGTATCTTGAGGAGAAAGAAGATTTGGAGTTGAAGTGCTCAACACTAGGAAAAGACTGTGAGATGTACAAGCACCGCATGAACACTGTGATGATACAGCTGGAAGAGGTGGAAAAGGAGCGGGACCAGGTATCTCACAGTTAAAGGAGGGGAAAATGAATAGCAAAAGCCTCTATCTGCTCTGTGTCACTTTGGGGAATTGTAGGTAATTGGGCCCAAAATGCCATTATCAAATAAGCAGTTAAAAGAATTACTTGTTGGGATTTGCATTATGGTAATTAAACACAGGGTAATATTGGGTTGTTCCCGCAGTGGAGCATCTGGCAGGCAGGACCAGGATCTTAACAGCAGCTCCTGCAAGGCTTTATGTCAGTGTCAAGTCACCCCATTTGCACTCTGGGATATTTCCCACCAACCCAGAGGGAGCTGTAAATGAAACACCCTCATCATCATCATTTTTAATGGTGCTACTGTGGCACATCCTGGTCCTGATTGCTGTGTTAATGGGTGACTGGGTGCCACTTCTGAAGTCATTGGCGACACCTTCACCTTGCAAACAAAAGCAGCAGGAGGAGGCTCTGGTGCCCAGGTGCCAAAGAGGTTTCCTGCCCCGGCTGCAGGCGTTCCGCTCGCGTGACGAGGCTCAGACTCAGTACTCCCACTGTCTGATTGAGAAGGATAAATACAGGAAGCAGATCCGGGAACTGGAGGAGAGGAACGACGAGCTCCGAATCGAGGTGGTGCGGAAGGAAGCGTGCATCGTCAACCTGGAGTGCAAACTCCGGCGCCTCTCCAAGGACAGCAACTTCCTTGACCAGGTACGGCTGAGCAACACAGACATCATCTCTTTTGTTAAGACTTGCTTTTGCCAACATTTTGGTCTGGAAGGGAGAGGGGACTTTTCTAATTCTTTCCATGAATTGACTGAAAGAAATAATCTCCTCCTACTAAATGTCAATGTTGTGAATTCTTTCCTACAGTGTTTTTCAAGTTGTCTGTCATGCACTTGGCTTCCCAAAAGCTGCTGTTCCACAGCTTGATTTTAAATGGAAGGGGGAAAATGCAGGAGAACAGTTATTTCCTATACTGGGGTAGAAACTATAAATAGTTTTTAGGAACATAAGTGAAAAAGAATTCAATCTGTGAACAGAAATCCCCACAAATCTCAGCCCAAGTTACTGATTGGGTCTGGAGCCATATTCTACATGAGCTTCTGAAGTACTGGAGTTGCAGTAGTTTCAATGAGATTACTCTAAAGGAAGGCCATGAGTTGTACCAAAGCGGTCTCAGAAATAAAGTGTTCTCTTGTGATCTTTAGAGTTTGCCACGGAATCTTCCCATTACCATTATCTCCCAGGCCTTTGGGACTTCTGGCCCAAAAGCCAACGGTCAGGAAGCCGATGACTCCTCCACTTCTGAGGATTCTCCAGAAGACAACAAATTCTTCTTGCCTGATCAAGTTCGTCTCAAGAGAAGAGTGAACCTAAAGGGTATCCAGGTGTGTCTGAATCTGAGGCTGGAATGACACAGAGCATTTAGAGACTTTTAGAGCTATCACACATAGCACTTGTTGTGCCTGTGCCTCTGAAACTGCTGTAAAGATAAGAACAGATCTGTGTATGATAGTGAGCTGTCAGTTTTTGGCCTGTGGTGATTTGCATCTTGAGGAGCAGATCTAATCAGGCTTCATAGACTGTTTTCTGTCCCTTCTCTCCATTTTCTGTTTTCTTCTCACTTCTGCTGTTCATTCACATTCTTGGAGCGTTGTCAATAAATTGATTTTTTGCCTCCTTAACATTAATGGAAAAGAAAAAAAGACGTAATGCCTGAGGTCCAACACACACTGGAGGTGAAAAACGAAGCATTGGTAGAAAAGCTCTCAGCAGCTGGAAGGAAAAATAGAAAGAAATGGACACAATCTAAAGCAAAATTAACTATCTAATTTAGAATTAAATTATGGCAATTTCCTCACCCCTAACAGGAAGGGGTAGCATGAGTTAGGTTCATGCTTTCCCTGACTAGCTGCATTCACATGGCTATTATCTGATGCTGGATTCATGAAGGGTAAAAGAAACCCACAAAAATCTAACATTTGGGCTTTTGAGGTTTTCTCTTTCCTTTCATCTGCATTTGAATTATCCCTGCCCTTCATAACCTTTCTGAGCTCCTACTGTCATTATTACTTATGGCGATAGAGCTGCATTTTTCACATTGCACACTCCAAAAGAATGCCAGTTGTATTAACAGCTGCCTGAAACCAGTCCCAAGGCACCCACTTCACCTTTTGTCTCTTTGTTTCCTCAGCAGAATCTGGAAATTGCAATGTATTTGGGCCAGACATTCAAAAGTAGTCAGGTAGCTCACCCTCCATCACTGCTGTGGTATTTAGATACCTAAATATCTTCTAAATTTTGGGTCCTGTTTTTTAAAGGAGGGCAAGTATATTACAACATAACAGTGAAAAAAGGTGGTGAAAATATCTGGTTTATAGTGTGTGGTAAATATTCTGCATTTGTGCTAATTTTTGTCCTCTTTCTTTTAGATAAGTCCAAGAGCTAAATCCCCTGTCAGCATGAACAAAACATCAGAGTTTCAAGGTCAGAAAGAGCACCCATGTCCTTATTCCTTTTCCATTGCTTTGTCTCTTTCACTTAATCTCTTTAAGTTGTTATAACAAATATGCCAACCAGGGAAATTCTTAACTAAGTCCAAGTCAGTAAAAAAACCAGTTTCTCTCACAATTACAAATGTAATGATTTAAAGTAGTCAAGTGTTCTACTTCACTGTCCTCTACGTCCAAAGATACCTCCCCACGCACACGATGTGCATCCCATAGCTTACCTAGATTTTCTGTTTACTCAGTTTTCCATTTAGTTTGCAAAAGTTGTAAAGTCATTTGTGTGACATCTGTACTAAAAATCATTATACCATTCTCTTTTTGCTGTTGGAAAAATCATTCAAGCTGAAGAAGCCCTAATCTAGTGATTGTCTAATGAGTTGCTTTATCCTTCAGCTAAAAGGAATTAATTTTAAATCTAAAGCATTGCAAAGTCTGGGAGAGGGGGATTCACCCCTGCCCCAGCCAGCTGCCAAGTTACCAAATTTGTTGCTGTATACTCATATTTGAGCTACTCCTAATTCCTCTTATTTGTGTAACACTACCCTTGAAACACCAAACACCATCAGAGGCAGCACTTCCTGCAGTAGTTGTGTGTGCCCCTGTTGGACAAAATATCCTGGGAAACATGGCTCCTGCTCCAAGGTATTCCATGTTAAACAATGGGATAATTCCATGTTAAAAGCTTTGCTGCCAGGCAGTGGCAACATTAGTGCCAATAAGGAGCACTGAGGAAGGGAAGGAGTCCACATACACTCTGTGTTACCTGGGGCTGCTGGGATCCCTATCTCAGGCTTCTTGGTCCCTGTTGTAAATTTTTTATTGTAAAAAAGTGTAATTCAATGAGTCAGCCTTGCAGATCGCCAGATTTAGTTGGTGAAATTAAAGCANTGCAGGGCAGGAGTGTGTCCGGGGTCCCTGTCCAGTACAAGACCAGCTGAAATGGAAAGAGAACAAAAGTGCAGTGGCACATCTGTGAGAGGCTCTGCATTGGAAGTGCTCTGACGTGCTTCTCTCTGGTGTGTTTTCTCTGTTGTTTCCCTTGTCCCCGTGAGTGCAGCAGTCAGAGCACAGGATGAAGATGGGGCCGAGGGCAGCACTGGCCGCACGGACACGAGCTCCTCTGTGTCCATCAGTAACTCCATCAGCAGCTGTGAAGTCACCAAGATTGTAAGGATGCCCCTTGCCTGTCTACAGCCATCTCTCCTAATGTGGTTCTGAGCTTTCACAACTCAGTATTAGCACTTCCCCAGCATCCCAGCTGTGATCCCATTCAAGGCCCTTGTCAGAAGCTCCCTTAATCCTTTCACCAGCATTTTGTTAGAACTACCTTATTAGCCTTTCCCAAAATCACAGAACTGGTTTATGTTTATTTAAAGATATTTCAGAGGTATTTATGACCTCTTGCTGTCTCCTTATGCCATTTAACATTTACTTTTAGAAGAAAGAGATTTGCTTTAAAAGCTGCTTTGTAACTTATCTGAGAAAATTTTAAGGGTTTTTCGAGTTCTATAATGCTTTTCCTGTCTATAAGTAATAACAAGTGAGGAAGGGGGTGCAGATCACAGTTGGAAGTTTCTGCATACCATAGTCAAACCATTTCTTCCCTGCTTGCTGTATCCCCATAATCTTCCAAGGTAGATATTCCATTATACATATGTGAGCACTGACACAGCAGGACAGGCAGATAGAGAGAGTGCTCTTGCAGAGTGTTAATAACGAGGAACAAAACATCTTTCTAGAACACCATGAAAAATGCTGCCCCCAGGAAATTAAAATTATACTCAAGAATAGCCAGGAAAGAACTTGCTGCCACTTGTAATAAGCTTAGCTGGGTTAGGAATATTTTTTGGAATATGTGTTTGGGTGTTTAGATGACTTATACTGTCTTCCCTCTAGTGCAATTCAGGGTTTAGTTTCCAGTGTACTGGAAGATTAATTATTTAATATATGGAGATCAGTATTTTTCTTCCTCATTCCAACTATATATATATTTATATAAGTACACATACTACTTTTCATCCCCCTCCTCCTTGTCAGTTGTGCAACACATGCACCACACATCAAGGGTAAAGTTACAATGGCTCAGTAAATCAGGCAGTTATGTGGTCACAGGAAAAGGTGCAGTGGCAGCACACAAGCTGTGCATTGTGCTAAAAACTGGGATATATGAGTGCTCTTGGATTCTGCACAGCTAGAATCAACTTCTCTTCTTTTTCTGCGTGTGCTCCTCAGCACACAGTTCAGCCAGTGCAGAGCACCATTGCTAGTGCTGCTGTGAGTTAGAAATGGGAGCACATTTCAGCCAGATAACCGTTCTGGCACCTTTTGGTTTCTTGTTCAAAGCAAACCCTGCGAAATCGCAACGACAGCATCATGTCGACCACACCTGAGCCTCCCGGGAACGATTCCATCGTGCGGCGCTGCAAGGAGGACACCCCTCACTGCAGGTGGGTCACACGGGGGGAACCTGCCCTGAGCCTGCTGGCACAAGGACAAGGGAGAAACAGCTGTGGAGGTCATCGTGTCTGCCTCTGGTTGAAGAGCCTTTATAAGGCTCAAACTTCTCAAGGCTGCAGCCCTTCATCTCACGTTTTGTCCAAACCACTCAGGAGTGTCTGGCAGTTCAGCTGGGATGAATGACACAGTGATAGCACTGCAGCACTGACTTTGTAATGGACAGAAACACAAGCAGCACTGGAATGACTCGGCACTGATGCTATTGGAGAGAGTGCTCTCTCTACCTTCATACACTGATCCAGCTTCAGTTTTTGTCCCTCAGCTCCATGTCCCTGTTCTTTGCCCTTCTCTCAAAACCCCCCCTTCGCTCTGTAAGCTGCTGAAGTAGAGCAGAACTGCTTGCACGTCTGTGAGGTGTGGAGGGGAGAACTGGAGGAGGGAGGTGGTTTTTGTGAGTCTCAGGGTCTGTTTCTCAGCAGAGAAGGGGGGGGAGAGAGGCTTTGCCCTTGGCTTCACCTTCTGCTGCAGCTTCCACTTCCGTCAGCTAAGGGCCCCATGGAGTTCCCCTGGCAGTGAAATCACATCGGCTGGTGAGTGGGAAGTTGGTGGCAGGAAGGAGAAAGACCTCTCCAGCCTCCCAGTTCCCTAAAGGGCACTGACCCCTTTTCTAAAAGGTTTTTTGCAACGTGATACCCAGACACACTGTGTTGGTGTGGTGTCAGTAGCATCAGTGTCTGCATGAGAAATACCAGGAGACACAAATACATTCCCTAAAGGTAGCAAGCAGAAGGAGAGAAGAACAGAGCAAATCAATTTAGAAGAAAGCAATATATGTGGAGGGTTTAGATCTTTATTAGATCTGGTTTTAATATCTAATCTTTTTTGGAACTTTATTCAGATTTTTATGTTTTTCAAAACAGTCTGATCTTGGGCAAACTGCCACTTCTGCCTCTCTCTCTGGACAGTTTTGCAAGACAGATTTCCACTGAGGGCATCCTCAGGTGGTTGTCCCACATAATTTTCTAGGCTGCTGAGGATTTAAGTAGTGTTTATTTTAGTCTCCCTTAGCTTCTCCTTCATTGTCCTCCAAGTCCCTTTTTAAAGTGTGTTGTATAAATTCAGGATGGAGAAAAGGGTTTTTTTATTCATGATTTGAATGTTTTGTGCTTCAGGTGCTTCAGAGCCTTTGGCGTGCCAGAACTTTTCAATGTTTGCAGTGTATTACAGAACACAGTAGAGATTACATGGAGATTATTCATCTTGTGGATTTATTTCACTGTAACTCTGACTGTATTCTGTTCTGTGTGTTAAGGCATTGGAAGACTGAGTTGTACTGAAATCTGAATTTTTCCCTCGTATTAGATATTCTTTATGTGGAAAGAAAAAGTGCCCTGGAACAAGGTCTGAATGTGGGCTTACTTTGTTGAGCTGATAATCACTAGAGTCAAGTATCTCAAGAGCCTGCCCAAAAGTTCGCTGTAGTTTATAACTTTATAATTAGCATGATAAATTTTTGGAACTTATTTGTGAACATAATCCAGAATAATTGCTGTTTGCAAGCCAAGTTACAGGTTTCACAGTTCATCTCTTCTTAATTTGTGTGAAAAAAAAAAAGGTGAGATCATCATTTAATGTAGGAAAAGGTACATTATTTCCCTGCTTATGCATGGTGTAAAAATAGCTGATTCTCTGCAGCCTGGCTGCAAAAATTCACCCTTCAGCTGAAGCCAAATATGAGGAATATCAGCTCCACAGGAGACCTGCAAATCATTTTGAATGGGAAAAACAACAAGCTGTTATTTAAACAGCTTTGCTATCAAAGGACATGCTTTAATGAAGTCCTTCTAGTGAAGCTGACAGATCACTCACTTGGCTGGACAGCCCAAATACCCCTGTATGAGCAAAATTTTAGTGAATTTAGGGTGGTTTTAAGGCCAGCCAACCTAGTCACCTTTGCAGGGATGGCTGTGTCACTGGGAGCCGGGCTGGGACCAGAGCTGTGGCAGATCCTGTGCAAAAGCCTGGAGCACTTTGCCATTCTGTACTGCAGGTACCTGAGTAGCCATGTGAGGTACCCTGAAACTGCTATAAAATGCTTCAAGTACTTTAAATCAAGCAGATAAATTACTCCTCTCCTGCTGCACCTCAGCAACTTCCCTTGCATTCACTCTGTCCATCAGTGAACTTCTGGCTTTTTGCCCTGCTGTGAGAAACCCTCATGGTGCAGTGCATGCTGCACCATTTATCTCTGTGCAGCCCTTTATCTCCATGCTGAACCAAGTGTGGTGTGAGTCACACACCAGACCATCAGTCAGCAGCTTCCTTTTGTCCTCAGCAGAATCTTCATTCCCTCACTGCTGTTGGCAGTTCTTCCTTCCGAACTTTCTTGCTGCTTCACATGCTTCCCATGCTGGCTGACATGTTGTTTCCTGCTCTTTTCTGTATCTTCCCTGGACCCTCAAGGATGTTACTTGCTTATTTTTTTGCAGCTGCACCATTGCCTGATGCAGCACCCCTAACATCTTCCTTTTTCACCGAAGGAGTTCCTACTTCATAACTTAATGAAATCTACTGAAGCTGGAAATCTGCTGAAAGCTTGAAAGTGTTCAGCTTTCTCTCCTCCATTATTTCATCCTTTTTTTTAATTCCAGTCTGGTTGAAGAGGACAATGATAGCTTTGGATGTGATGCTTTGGAGCTGGATGGTAAGCAAGAGGATATTATTTATTATTGAATTATGAGCTAATATGTGATCAGCTCCCCAGCTACAGAGACTGTCAGATAACCAACCCTGCTCTAAGTGATGGGACACACAGTCTGTGAGTAAATCAAGAAAACAAAGGGTCATCCAGTGGTGAGAAAGGGAAAGCAGTATTCCTGAAGAACTAAGTGGGAAAAGGGTTAGTTTTGTTACCATGAGGGTGGTCAACACTGGAACAGGGTTGTTCCAGTGATTTCTTGTTGAACTCCAGAGGGTTTTAGTCAAACTCTTCATCCTTGGAGATATCAAAACCCAGCTGGACAAAGTCCTGAGCAATCTGCTGGAGCTGACCCTGCACTGACTTTTGACTAGACAGTCTCCAGAAGTCCCTTCCCACTTTCTGTTCTATGAGAGTGGCATTCCTTGTGCCATGTCCTGTGGATATGAGTCATATCTCTGCATGAAGAATTTCCTACTTCAACTTTATCTGGGATCAATTAAAATTCATTTTCCCCTTTTCCATCTTTGTCACTTTATCTAGGACTCATTATCATTCTTGTTACTCTTTCCAGATGACAATCACGACAGGCATTCACATGGAGCTCCTTCAGTGCACTCTTCCTCTTCTTCTCACCAGTCAGAAGGCCTGGATGCCTATGAGCTGGAGCATGTCAACTCCATATTTAGAAAGTTCTCTCTGGAAAGGTATTTGAGATGCAAGTTTACTTACCTTAGAGACTGAGAGGAAAGGGTGCTGTGGTAGAAACTCTCTTTATTTCTTAGTTGCTGAAGTTATAACAGCAGGAGTGATTATGGTGGCAGCAGTATAACGTTATCTTGGAGCCCTTTCATGTCCTGTAAACCCGTTAAGGTCATCCTAAAAATTCAAAAACTTCAAGGCAGACAAAATCTTCTAAAGGCTTCAATTTCTCCTTGTGATCTTGCTATCTGCTGCAAGAGCTTGCTGAGTGGAGAGCTGTTACACACTGAGTTTTCAGAGATGCACTGGGAGCAATCCAGATTCTCTTCTCCAGAACTTGTGCAGTAACGAGGAGGATTTCTTTTAGAGTCCTTAGATCCTAGTGCTTTATAATGGTAGAAGTTTATTTGTATATCTCTCATTTCTCATGCGTGCGTTTAACTCAGAGTGAGATAACCAGCTGTCCCTTCCTCTCACGGGCACAGACCCTTCCGTCCCTCTGTCACGTCTGTGGGCCGCATCCGGAGCTCGTGCCACACGATCCAGCGCGTGACGCTCAACGGGGACAGCCTCAACTCAGAGATCACCCTGCTCGGGGGCAATGACAAGGGCAGCTTCGTCAGCTCCGTCAAGACGGGCTCCCTTGCAGAGAAGGCTGGCCTTCGGGAGGGACACCAGATCCTCCTGGTGAGCATGAAATCGTCACCAAGCAGCACTGGGTGTCTGCCCACCCACCCGTGCCGTCCCTGGTGTCCCATAAGCACAAGTTCAACAATGCTTCTGCCAAGTTTCTCTTTACTTAGTTTTCCCTCCATTGCTAATGTTCCCAAACCATTTTCCTGTTAAAATGCCTCCAAGGGGCGAAAACACCCCCCACAGTTTATATTCCTGCACTTCTTACTCCCAGGGAGGCCTGGGATTGTCCAAGTGCTGCAGTTCTGTTGACTGCTAGCATTCCTAATTTGAGAGAAAAATAATTATATAATTAGGACATAATCTAGACCCTGATAACAAAGTGTCTGCATTGTTTAATAATAAGAAAAAGATCATGGCGCTTTAAAGAAATGGTTTCATTGACTCAGAGATTGAACCTGCACCGGAGAGTAATATTTCTTTCATATCTAGTTGGAGGGCTGCATTAAAGGGGAAAATCAAAGTGTTCCTTTGGATACTTGCACAAAGGAAGAAGTTCACTGGACAATTCAGAGGTGCAGTGGTCCAGTAACACTCCAGTATAAATCAAACCATGAAGGTAAGACCAGAAGTATTTCTTATCTCAAGTAATTCCAGGGCTTTTATAGCAGCTTGTCTGGGAGAGAGTGACAGGACCAGCATATCCTTTGTATTGAGATAATGCTGGAGCATGCCACTGGTGTTAATTACAGCTCCTCTGTTGGACTGCTTCAGCTTTTAGCCTTGTTTCTGAGAAAAAAACCCAAACATCTGCTTGTCAACAGGATTCTGAAAAATTTACATGGTGGCCGATAGTAGCATGACTCATAAAACACGCTCAGCTTATTTTTATGTACAGTTTTCTGCAATACAATGTGGCGAGCTGAATGATCTTTATCCAGCTGGTCGATTTAGCATTTACCTGATGGAGTTGCCCTGTTTATGATTTTTGTGGCTTTATCTTGTCTTTAACAGCTGGAGTTCATGTGTGGCAAACAGAATTTGATTTTAGTGTTCAGGTTCTATAATGATAATTTCAGGCTATGTATCAAAAATTACATTCCAAAATCCATTCTTTACTGGTGTGTATAAATGGGCATTCATGTTTTTATGCTGGTTAGAGAGTTTCAGCTGCATAGATCACGCAGGAAGTGATGCCTTTGATTTTCTTTGATGTTTTCAGTGGTAGGAAAGACTATTGCAATATTTTGAGCATCACTTAACTGCAGATAAAGCATGTTATAGATTCTGGGAGTACCAATTAGAGCTAATAATAGGAGGAATAGCTTGTCATTAAAATTGGTGGCAGAATTCACACAGTACTTAGAGGGCAGAGCTATAGCTGTGTCTGTCTTTGCCGAGAAGTTCTCTGTTCCACGGGTCATGGTGGGGAGTTCTGAGAGTGGAGTTTCCTAAAGGTAGTATTATAATGAGAATATTCCCACAGAGCTGGCAGCAGCAGCATGGGCTGTCCCTGGGTCAGTGCCCATCAGTGTCTCTGAGGTGCAGGCCGTTGATCTTGCTGGAACGCTGCAAGCAGCACTCTGGAAGTACAGACCTCTCTCAGGGGAACATCAGGAGTTCCTCTGAGAGCTGCACAGTATAGTGCTGTGGCTTCTCCCAGAGGGAATGCAGCACCAGCAGCGTGAGACCCTGCCTCACCCCTTCCCTCCCTGCTGCAGGGTACCGCAAGCTGCTGTCGGAGCTGGAGGAGGGGCTCATCACCTCGGGGGACTCATTTCACATCCGCTTGAACCTGAACATCTCCAGCCAGCTGGACTGCTGCTCCCTGTCAGTAAAATGTGATGAGATCGTCCACATTGTCGACACCATGTACCAGGGCAGGTGTGAGTGGCTGTGTGCCAGGGTGGATCCCTTCACTGACAGGGACCTGGAGATTGGGACCATTCCCAGCTACAGCAGGTGAGAGTGATACTGAGTGACCATTACAGGCATCTAGAAACAGGGAACTTGATTACTGCTGTAAGGAAAGAGGTGTCTATGTCTAAAGTTTTGAGGTAAGATCTGATGTTAAACTGCAGTATGAGCTATAAAACTTACGAATGGAAATTCCAGATGTTACCTGAAAAAATAAAGTGGGTTGCTCAAAAAGTATCACATGCAAATATTGCATGGATATTCTTTAATCCTTAATTGCACTGCAGTTCTTCATATTGTTTTGTTCCTGCCTTTACTGCACGGTTCAGTCAGTCCTCACTGCTATTTCTATTTAATCTTTTCTGTAGGCACAGACCCATTGCAATCCAGCTTTGTTGTGAATGGTTTCAAAAATATCTTGATCTGTGTGATTTCATCCTTTCTTTCAGAGCCCAGCAACTCCTTTTGGTGAAGCTGCAGCGGTTGATGCACAGAGGAAGCAAAGATGAGACAGAAAACTACAACACCCTTCGGGCACTGCGGGTAAGTATTTACAAACAAAGTCTTTTTAACACCTCACACTCCCTTGCTACTGGTTTTTCATTTTCATCATCATTTTACAGAAATTCCTGTTTACACTCTCTGTAGGTTTTGATTTTGTCAGGCCATGGGCACCTTCTGTTTGCTTTAAATAATATTGTCCCTGGGAATGAACCAGCTTTGGCTCACTATTAACACTTCCAGCTAGGAGGGATTACACTTTAAAAGTCCAAACTTTGTTCGGTGTTTTAGTTCCCCTTCTCGTGCTTCTCTGCCTGTAAACATTTAATGCATCTTCATGTACGCATGAGGAAGAAGCTGTGTCCTTGCAGTTAATAATCAGAATTATTTCTCTCCAATTGTGAATAAGCCTCTAAACCACAGAGTCTGTTGTCCCACTTCAGAAAGACCTGTCTCTTCCAGCCTGGATGCTGAGAAGAGAATTGGGATTATCAGGCCTTTGCACACAACAGCCCTTCTAATTTTTCCTTTTCCATCACTAAAAACAATTTGTTTTTCCTTTCTTTATACCTCAAAATTCCATTTTTACATAATTAAAACTGCCTTCCTGGTGTATTAGTTACCATAATTTATTTTTAGAGTCTGGGAGACATTCATGCTTCTAAGTTTTGCAGACACAGGTAGACAGTGCTTGTGCTTGATTTCAGTCAAGGTTAAGTGTCACACATTCCTTCTGTGCTTGCGGCCCCGCTGATCAAAGGGACAGAGATCACTGGCAAAGGTGCTTGTGAAAGCAAAAGCTGTGCATGCTCTTTCTTGGAGCAGAAATTATCCGTTTCTCAGGTGTGGAGAAGAGTCTGTGAACAAAGGAATGTGAAGAGCAGTGAAAAAGCAGTGTTTGTCAGCACAGGCCGTGCTCTGTCCACTGTTTAGAACATTGTATTTGGGATAGGAATCAATCACTATCCCTTTTATTGGAAATATAAAATATCTGGTTTGGCTTCTTTTGTTTCTCAAATGTTATGATTGAAAAAGAATGCAAAAAAAAGAGCAAGGGGGAGAAAAACTCCTGTGTAATTTTTTGCTAGAATACATTGCAGCCAGAGGAGCCTGTCCTGCAGAACGACCCAAAAACCAGCCCTCGCCTGTCCAGAGCAAGCTTTCTTTTGGGCCAGATTTTACAGGTAATAAAGTTCAAATCCTCAGTGCAATGTCTGAGATAGTGGATCTGAATAACAGATATTCTCAGGCTATCCTAATTTGTCCAGAAATCCCAGTTCAGGTCTAGAGGTTGTATTGGAATTTATTCCTATCAAAAAGAGGTTTAATGCATGAAGGAGAAGGATGGGTTGTGTTTTCTGTTGTGATGTGGGGTGTTTTAAGAGCATGGCTTCCATTATGGATGTGCCTTGAGGAATCCCACACATCTGCCATCAGAGGCTGAAATGTGCTTTGTTTGTACCAAAAGGACAAAACCAATGAGCTGGATCAAATCTCCAAGTCTCTGACATAGGGCTCCATCAGAAAATAGTCCTTTAATTGTGGGCCAGTGACTCTGAGCATGACAGAGACTGTGGGGGTGAAAGAGAAAGCCTTATGAAGGAAGGGGGTTGGGAAAGGTTAGCAAATACACAGGAGGAGGAGGAGTTAATGTTTGGATAGAAGAATAGACAGGTGGATGAGGAAGGAAAGCGTGAAGCCTATTTCTCGTGTAAAATGACTGTAAAAAGATGCCATTTGGGAGTTTTTAAGTCTCTCTGGTAGAGCAAAAAAGAGGCACTTTGGGTATATCCTGTGATACATTTGTGCACATACTCTGGGTATGAGGTACACGTCAGTGCTTGTACTGGTGATAGGAGGGAGCTTTGTGTAGGGAAAACATGCCTCTTAAGAGCAGAGAACAAAACAACAAATCCCGAAGAGGATTAACACAGGCTCTGAAAGAGATCTATGATATTTAAAGAATCTTAGAATTCAGTCCACAGATCCACGGAGTCCTGTCTTTGATAGACACAAGTGATTCAGATCTCGTAGATAATGAGTGTCGGCTGATGAATACATGGGAGGGTAAATAATGCGAGAAATGAGGCTCAAATCTCTTTTTTGTTCACCTTTTTAGTTTGTCAGTAGGTCTGAGAACAAATACAAAAGAATGAACAGCAACGAGCGGGTCCGCATTGTGACGGGCTGGCCCTCAGGCCTGGCACTGAGCTCATCTGAAGGCAAGAAGCAGCTGCCTGATAAACTGGAAGGTACAAATCTGAAATTGTCTTTACACACATAGCACTGACACAAAGGCCTATATAAACATCTACAGAACAGCATGGCTGCAAAACATATTGCAGGTCTTGCGTTTGTGGTCCACTCTGCAGAAGTTCAACAGAACTTCTATTTGGTCACAGCAATTGTGACCAAAACTGATTTTGCTAAAAGTGCTTGGGGCACCAAGCCTTCACAGGCAGCTTTAGGACACTGAAATGTCCTGTTTGGCTGACAGTTCTTCCTAGGTGCTTTCTTGCCTTTTGCTCCAAAACATTTAACTTGGAGTTAGTCAAGCTAACAAGCAGAGAGTCTCCAAGCAAATGTTGTGTTGAGAGGTTAAGAAATAATCTCTTGAAAGCAAAAGGCAGTTGAATTATTTAATATTAGGTTGGACATCATAGTGCTGTGAGTGTAGCAATGACAAACCCAGCGAAAGGGAAGGACGACCCTTATGACTAGCCACATCATTTCTGGTGCAAGTGTGTCTCCTTTTTCTGTCCAAATATCAAATATTGATGGAGAGGAACCCAGAGGATGAATGTCTTGTTCTTTGCTCAGATTTGGATTCCGAGAGTGAAATTGATAAGAAGCTCAGTCTGATCCCTTATAGCTTGGTGAGACCCATCCACTGCGAGCGCAGGCGCCCCGTGCTGTTCACCCCCACCATGCTGGCAAAGCCCTTGGTGCAGAAGCTTCTCAACTCTGGAGGTGCCCTGGAATTCAACATATGCAAGCCAGGTAATAGGGTAAGAGAGGGCCATGACTGTCAGCCCTCAGTGTTGGAAATATGAACATATATATGCGTGCACACGTAGGGGAATGCACATGTGAGAGTTGCTAGAGGTACTTCAAGTCACATCAGAGTGATGTGTAGCTGTAAATCCTGCTTTTTGAGACTATCTGGGATATTTGAATGTTTTTGAGACAGCCAGTACACATGGTTATGAGATTCTGTGTCTATAAATATTATCCATGTGTATGCTGTGTGGTTGCTAGGCTGCCCCTCAGAGACTGAAATGCTGTGAGTGCTCTTTCTGTTTGCATACTGTTTGCATACTGCATATCTAGGCAATGTGAAATTTTGATTAATTTGTTTCTAGTATTTGCTATTATGAGGAATATCTTCCCTAGAGCGACTTTAGGTTTCTGTCTCATCCAAGCTGTGAAGATTGTGCATTTGATCTACTGGAAAGACTGATTTTCTTCCATGCTAAGTATTTACTATTAAAGCAGTACGCAGTGCCGTGATGGCTGCAGGGCAGGATTGTATACAACCCAGCATTAAACAGAGCTGACGTTTCATTTTTACACTAATATTGAATACCCACAGCATTGTATGCAGCCTTACAGTCATGCAGACAGAGAAACTGAGAAGTTAAGTATTATAATAAATATCCCCTGTCATGCAACATAAAACAAAAGCTTTGATGTAGAGCTGCAATTCACAAGGGGGCCAGTATCACACATTGCAACCTAAGCCAAATTTTTTTGAAACTTTAAACATAAATGTTGAAACACTAAATCCTTGTTTTAGGATCCTGTGCTGAAGAGACCACCTTTATTTTTTAGCATTTCTCAGCATCCTGCATCCCTGAACTGTTACTTTATAACATTAGGTACTGGAATTGTATTTACTGTTTTAATTTAATGCTTTCATAGTGTTGTAGTAATTGCCCAAGGACTCATTGGTGCAGGATATAGCTGAGATGCTCAGCTGTGATCAGATTAGGCTTAAATTGAATTCAATGGAAGAAATGAGGCAGCTGTTAAGACAATTCACTGCTCATCTTCTTTCCCTGAACCATCCTTACATCCCATGTGAAGTACTACTGGATACTTTTCTACATGTTCTGCTGCTGTAAATTTGATTCTGTCCCCATCCACATCTCTTCCTAGATATTGTAACAAAGGAGGAGTTCTTAAGGAAGCAAAGGACGGAGACTGTCATCTTCAGCAGAGAAAAGAATCTGAACACATACGAATGTATTGTACCTGCCAACATCGAGGCTGTTGCTGCCAAGGTGCTCACAGTGCTCTGTGTCCCTTCTCTGGGCTCTCTGTGAACCTCTCTGCAATGTCTTAGATAACAGATTGACCAATTTAAAGTTGCATGTTCTCTCTCCTGCCCTCCTTCAGTCTCAGATTTTTATTTATTCCCCCAAATGGTTTTTATTTGTGCACTTTTCCTTTCCTTTCCCATCCTCAGCCATATCCTTTTATATTCTCCCTCATTCCCTGTGATGACCCACATAGATGCAGTTAAATATCCTTTCATTTTCTGTGCTCCATCCTTTATTCATTTGCTTTTCATATCATAAGTATATATGAATCCACGAGAGAGTAAGAGATACAAGAACCTAGACAAAGGAAAGAGAAACCTGAAACCCAGACACAGGGGTGTACAGAACAAAGATAACAATGCCCAAGACAGAGATCTGATGTCAAGTAGAGTAGATTTGATGCACAGCATGGAAAAAAAGGAGAATTAAAGTGATGATTTTTTGTCTCACAAGTAGTTGCAGTAGATGTTCTTTCTGAACAAAAAGCAAGTCTGTGTGTTTGTGTCTGTACGTAAAACTGGTATTTTATAATACTTTTCATCTTTAGAGCAATCCATTTCCATTTTAAACCTTTTTAGAAAGCTGTTAAGCTCAGCTGTTATTTCACTGACTAGTTTTAAACCAGTAGGAGGAGCTGGACTTTAAATGTATATTTGATTAAAAGGTTTTAAATCAGTACAATGGTAAATAGAGAGCTTTCCAAATGACCCCATAAGGGATAGATATCGTTATCTTGAGATTCCACAGCAGTGAATTTTCCTTTGTGACACTGTTATGACTTTGTTTTTAGAACAAGCATTGTCTCCTGGAAGCTGGAATAAGCTGCACAAAGGATTTAATCAAAGCCAAGATATATCCTATTGTTCTCTTTATAAGAGTCTCAGAGAAAAACATCAAGAGGTTCAGGTAACATGTCAAACCTTTTGCATATTTGATGTTCTGTCTTATTCAGTGAATAATTCTTGAGTCCAATAATGTTCTCACTGAGAGAAATAAAGAACCTCATCCCTCTCCATCTGGTACTCCTATGTGCACTATTTCCTCCCATGACTCCTCCCTGAAATCTTACAACCGGAGAAAGCAAGAATTCCCCAAATCTGGCACTCTTTCACTGTCACTGGTGGCAATGAGCATTGTGGGAGGATGAGACCGAAAGAAATGTGGTTTTCTCCATGCTCAGCACTCCCACAGCATTTCTTAAGGTAATGCAAGCTGGAAGAGGAGAGCTCGTAAACACTTGCACTCTCCCTCCATTCAATCCTCTTAAATTGTTTCCCCATAGCAAATATTTCTCCTTGGGGGCAGCATGGAGGTGAGGGGTTGGTAGACCTGGAGTAGCTGCATTCTCCACTGCTTTTATTGCTTGTAAGTAGTTAGGCGAAAATAAATTCTTGATGGGACAGCTGAGACTACAGGATTAACTTAAAATATAAGACATATATGTTTGGTCTGCTCATTTGATACAGGAAACTGCTGCCGAAGCCGGAGACTGAGGATGAGTTTTTACGGATGTGCCGCCTGAAGGAGAAAGAGCTGGAGGCACTGCCTTGCCTTTATGCCTCTGTGGAGGCAGAGGCGTGGAGCAGCATTGAGGATCTTATCCGGACAATAAAAGACAGGATCGGGGAAGAGCAGCGGAAAACCGTCTGGATAGATGAAGATCAGCTATGAGAGGCCCTAACGCGGAGCTCTTCGGTGAGAAAAGGACACATCCAGCTGGAGCAGGGGTTCACAGAATTCTCTGGTTAGGTGCCCAGAGCTCACTCCTGTTCACCCTTGCTGACCGGGCACTTCCTGCTGGCAGGATGCATGTCTGGAATGGGACTGGAGCTGTGTTGAAGAGCCAGAGTCTCAGATGCTGGGATCCAGGCTGTGGGACCACCACCACAATTTCTGATCCACTGGCATTTCTTAAGGGACAGCACCTGTTTAACACATGAGGACAAAGATCTTGAGAGGGAGCTTGGGGTAATTTATTATGTTCAAAATATGGATCTCTTTTGTCTCATTGTAAACTTCTGATGAGATCAAATAAGTGGAATCTGAAAGGGATAAGGCATGGGGATTGGGCTCCGGGATGTGGAACTGACATGTGCCCCACACCTCCCTGAGGTGAGATTCTGAACATATCCAGTTGAGGAGGCTGAAGGCTGGTTGGGAGCAGCAGCAACACAACTGCTGATGGCTAGAGCAGCTCTGTAGCCCCGTTTCTCCACAGCCATTTTAATCAAAAGAGAAGAAAATAGCTATTCCTCCTGGCATTAACTAAAATGAAAATTTTCTCTTCCTTTTGAAACCCCAGTTTTATTTAACAGTTTTGCAGATTTCCTTTGTAGTCCTGGCGCTTACAGGAAGACAGACTTCACTGTCCCAGTGGCACATCAGATCTTTCCAGATCTGCCAACATTTCATTTAGTTTATCCCTGCCTCTGCATCATATTCATTTGTACATCTCTCAGTTTTTAACTGTTTTTTGCTCATGGAAAATACCACGGTGCCTTCTTCAGACAACAGGTTTCTCTGTTTCTTCACTGAAATATTTCTCTACAGCATCATTGCCTGCCAACATGCCTGCTCTCGACAGGAGGGACTATTCTGAGAAGAAGAAAAGGAGAATTTCATAAGCCAGTAATTGCTGTGAACCACTCAGTCCTTGACCTGTGTGCCATGACTGACAGCAAGCAGACCGGCGAGCACCACGCTGTGCTGTGGCCAAGTGGGATAATGCTTCCAGAAGTGTGTGTAGGGCTGAGGAGACCATGTCCCATTTTCAAAAGCACTTAAGGCCTCCGAGAGTTTAAGTTCCACTGCTCGTGAGTGTGACTTAGACTCCTAAATCTCTTCAGTCTTTGAAATCTTTCCTCTTGACATTAGACTCTGTACTGAGATTGCCAAATTGATCCAATAAAACTGACCTGATAATAATGACTCGCGCAATTGCTGATCCGAAATGCAATAAAAATTGACCTACAGATGAAGAGTGGTCCATCCCATTGTCCTTAGATCCTTCATTCCTTGCCATATCCCTCCCTTTTAAGATGCATTTAATAACAAATTTACTTTTGCTTCTGCATTCATCCCCAGTCCCCCATCTTGGTGCTGTGGGCTGATGAACAGCAGCAGGCAATAAAAAACCAATCGGAATCTAAACAAAACATCTGGCCTGGTTGCCTTCCCTAGATTAGCTGTTGCCTTGTCTTTGTAACAAACTTCTGCTGTGGGTGTCTCTCAGGTAGACTGGGTCAGCTCATGTTGGCTTGTGGGATTGTGCTTTTCTTTTATGCTCTTTTTTCTTTTATGCTCTTCTCCTTTATGCACATCATTTTTTAAATAATGGACTCTGAGAAGTAATTTATGTCACTTTACATCTAATTGCTGCTGCTGTGTTTCTCAAGTTATTAATGTTTGAAAGAATGTTCATAGCTAGCACTTCTCAGAGAATAGCTCTTTACCTGCCCAGTGCCATCTGCTTGGACTGTGCAAGCAGGGGGATACTTCCATGTGCAATCTCTTTACAAAAAGGACAGGCTGCACACACAATTTGCAACTCCCTCAAGGGCAAAGAATAACAACCAGTTGGGGTATATATAGAACAAATTGGATGATTCTTCAGAGATCCTCTGTAGCTCAAGCAGAAATAAGAAAGCATCATTTGGAAGAACTAAGCCTTCCAGGAGTATTTTGCATTCATTCCTAATGTCCTGATAATGCAGCCTTGTGTAACAGCTGCCTGTGGTTTGTTCCTGCCCCTCTTGTGAAAGCTTTTGAGTCCGCAGCTGAGCAATGGGAGGGACTGCAGGAACATTTCTCAGCTGCTTCAGCAAAAAGTTCAGCCAGGTCAGCGTCAGATGCCTCCAGGAGCCACCAGCTGACTGCTCACCGGGCAGCGCGCGGAGGATGCGCGTGTGCCACTGGCTGTGCCACAGGGATCAGTACCATCTGCTGGAATGGCTGCAACAGATGGCAGGTGGGGCAGAGGGGATGGACTGTCTCAGAATGCCGTGCTTGTTTCTGCGGTGATCTCCTCTCTCCACGGCTTTATGTCTCTTTGCATGGACAAAGCTGTAGATGTGATATGTCCCGCTTCACTTTCGGCACAGGAAAGGCATATGCCAAACTCTGGAGGAGGTTCCTTTGCAGTGAGCAGAGACATACCTCCAAAGAGCTGTTTCTCTGACTTACTGGAGGTGGCTATCTAAGGGTGAACGAATTGCCCTATGAACTGTCTGGGGTTTTCATAGACTACAGCAAGAAACAAGAGAATTAGCCTGGCCTTTAGCATTTAGCTCTTTGATCTGTAATTTAGGACAGCTAAAGCACCTTATGGGAAAAGTGGGAGTAGAGATTGAGGCAGAGAACAAGAGATCTAATTATTTCTGTGAAACAAGAGAGGAATGGATAGATGGAACAGATCTTTCTTCTCCTATCCAAGTGCAACTGTAAATTCCCAGCTCTGCAGACACTATAGGGTGTTGTGGTTTTCTGCTCATGTGATGCAAAACAACCAGACCCTGTCCAGTGCAGCTCATGGCACAGCTGTGTGCTGTACCCTGCACAAGCCTCATCTCTCTGTGACTTGGTGGAGGAGGACTGAGAACTCTGTTCCCTCTTGACTTCTGGGTGTGAACTGCAAGAGCAGATCTGTAGCTGGAGTGGAGCTGCAAAAGGGGCCATTGTCATTTACACTGGCTGGGAGGTGCCTCTGCTCTGGAGCCAAGAGCTGTCCCTCTCAACTGAAGGAAATTAACCCCTGCACCTTTTGAAGTACATTCAGATCTTGAAAAGAGACCATGATTTTCCCTGAATGTCAGAGTGCTTGAATCAGTGTGGATTCCAACTCCTGAACCAGCAGATTTGAAGTGCAGACTTGGAATTTGGGCTGGTTTTTTGGGGTTGCCCTGCTTTGGCCCCACTGGCCAATTTCTGGCAGTGTGGTATTTTCTATTCTGCTAAATCTCCCTTGTGAGGTATCACCTTAGGCCACATCCCTCCTCACATGCACATGCCAGTTACACAAACCTGGGCTCAGCATATACACAAAAGCCCAGCAGCCATAGCCAGCTTCAGTAGGGGTTGTGTGGTCAAAAAACTGGGAACAACAATTAAGAAAACAAAATAGGAATTGGAAATGTTATAAATGTTCCTTGTAAATAGCATCACAATGGAATCTCAAGCAGATTCTCCACCTGATCTCGTCAAAGGGTTAGAATGGGACAAGTTTAATGTTAATTTATTCTTCGGTTGTTTTTGTATTTTAGACAGCACTTGATATGAGATTTGGGATCAATAACTGGACTTGCAGGTACCTCCAAAATTCAGATACTTTCTTTAAATCAGTCTAAAGAGTGGAATTCAAGCTGCAGACCTGAGTTGGAACTGGAGGCTGTGCTTGGACACCAGAGCTCAGGACCAGCTCAGGCCACGTGTGGATCCCAGGTGTGGATCCCTACCTAAGGTAAGCAACATTCACAGCACAACCCATTTTAAAGTCGCTCATGTTTTTTAATTGAATTCTGGGAACATTTTTCAGCAATTTGTATTTTAAGTTAGAAAGGAGGTAACAGAAAGCCCGGAAATTGCCCTATGTTTGGTCTGCTGCTTTTACTGTAAGAGGTGTAAAACACAGAATAATAACTGCCTTTCAAAATGGATTATTTGAAAACTACTTCTTCTTGCCTTTAAGAGCTCACAAGAGCTTGTTGGAAAATTTTTCACATGCAGATTGTTCTTCTGAAAATGTCATTGAAAAATCGCCCACTAGAAAAATGCAATTGGAAATTTTTTCAATGGAATATTGTTCTGTTAGAAAATATGTTTTCATCTAAATCAAATGTCTATGGAAATTCTTCCATTCTAGCACTTCATTTTTTAAAAAATTAAATATTTCAATAATACTGAAGCAGTCATTTTCAATATTTCACATACTTTCAATCTTTTATCTGAAAACATTTTTGGGGTTAATTTTTAATTTTTATAGGTGAAATATTTTTATAAGTCTATATCTAAACATTTGATTTGATTGAAACACTTATATTTGATGTTTACATACTACAAAATAATGGAAGTAAGGGCTTACAGCTCTCACGTGTGGTGTAATATCTGTGATCATGAGAGAAAAATCAAACTGAGGCTGGCTCTGCGTTTTGTTTAACTCTGCTGCTAAAATGATGTATTGTATAAGTCAGTATCATGCAGTTCAGCACATTGGGGAATTGTTGCAGGTAAAAATTTCATGCAAACTTTATTACACAGAATTGGATATTCTTTTGAATCAGAATTCTGGCTGGAGGCAAAGCTGTCAATCGGTCTGGCTGCAGCACAGACAGCTCTGGCAGCACAATTTGCAGGGGCGTAGGAACACACACAAAGCAGACTTGTGCCTACAAACTTGAAGTGGAGATAGATGCCAAAGCTGGAAAAATTCCTGTAAACCTGTTAGAAGTCTCTGTATTCTTTGTGCCAAGCTATTTTCATGGCCCAGGGTTTGAGAGCTCAGTACAAGGCTGCACTCGGGCGCTGCTGAGCCCTGGAGCTGCTCACAGCTTCCTCAGCCCTGCCTGGGCTGGGCTGTCTAAGCAGCAGTTGTTAAACTGTTCCCTGGAGACTGGAAAAGCAAGACACAGGAGTTTAGGGCTTCTGGGGGACCAACATTCTAGGATTTTGCAGTTATTTGTATTGTGTATTCCAAGTCATTCAGCCTTAATCAGCTTAGACCGTGACAATGTGTTCCCCTTTGGTGCAGTTTCCATCTCCTTTGCTCTTGTTCAGCTCTGGGAATTGAGCAGTACCTCACAAAGAGACACACGATATCAAACAGGAGATTGAGATTCACTGCTTGTAAGTCACTTTGTCTCCCCCCTTTCTCCTGCTTGCTCAGCACTTGCTTGCTCTGCACCCTGTGTACCACAAGGGCTGATTCGGAGTGTGCAGCCCTGAGGTCCCTCACCAGAGCACCACAAGATTCAGGAACAGGTGGGAATTGAAACAGTAATTCCAGGAAAACCTTCTGCTTCTCCAGACTCATCTGTAGAAGAAAAAGGAGGCTCTCCTATGGATCAAGGCCATGTGCCTTTTAGTTTTGGACACCAAATCCAGTGTGAATTTTGGTTCAGGTGCAGTGAATAGGGACCCTTGAGCACTGGCAGCTTGGTGGCAGTGCAGTCATTGCCTGGGACACCCTCCTGGCGTAGCAGGAGTGACAGTGACCCTGCTGTGCCAGTCCTGCCCACACAGTACCTGCAGCAGCTGGGATGACCATTCTGCCCAACTCTTTCCTGGGAAGAAAACCTACTCCAGCCAAGGCAGTGCTGAAAGACTGCGGCATGAGATTTCATCCATGTATTTCAGGCACTGCAGAATTCTGCCATGCTCCCAGAAATCACACTTGATGTCTCTGTAAAACTCTGTCTAACCCTCAGGGACAGCCCCAAACCCAAACACTGAGGAATCTGTGCCGTTCTTACGGACTTTTCTTTGATTCCTCGTAAATTTTGAGGCTGCAGAAGCAAACAGAAGGTCTGGCATCCCTGCAGATTTCACCTGTAGAACTGATGCTTCTTGAAAAAGAAGGTGCTGTCACTGTCTCTGTACAGATGCAGGAGGTGACAGAGAGCTGAGGGCACCTGTCACACGGGCCAGTGGCACAGCCTGGCTCCCCCTGGGCTGCACTGCCCTGTCTCAAGGCTCTGGACGGGGGGGTGATGCCATCTGGAGATGGATCAAGCGTTTGAGTGGGGCTTGCCTTAAGTGGTGAGATTTCTAGTTTGATTTGAGAACCCTACCAGAAAGCCAAGTTAGAACAACAGGAAGCTCATCCACCCTCCCTCCCCCGCCTCCTTTTTTCTGTTCCTCTGCTACAGAAACTGTCTGATGTTCAGATCAGAGGCTCTCCAGGGTTAAATGCACCATTAGTCACTGGAAAAAAGGGGAAAAAAGACCTTTTAAAAGCAGATGGTAGATGATAGAGAACCTGTTTGAGAGTAACTATCTACAACAGCGTGTCTGCTTCATCAGATATTAGCATCAAAAGCTGTCTGACAATTTAGCAACAAACAGCAATATTGATTTTCTTCCAAAGTGCAGCTGCAGAAAGACAAAGATGGAGAGGTGGCTTTTTCAGAGGATCCCCATTGTGCCCGGGCAAAGACAAGGCAGGAAGGGACCCGCAGCCCCCAGTGCCATCAGGGGGGCAGGAGCAGCCTGCACGTGAGAGGTTCTGGGGGGAAACATGGGAGAGATCCACTGCAGCCCTGTCAGGAGCCTGTGCAGAATGGAGGGGCACCATCCTAGGGATGAGGAACTGGGGCTTGGGCCAGGGCCAGGCTGATCCCACTAGGAAAAATGGGAAGTAGAGCAAAGTAGTGGAGCTGGGATGGAATGTGAAAGACACATGGGATGTAGGTTGCTTCCCTTGCTGTTTTCAGAGGATATGTGAATTAATTGATGCAAAGCAATCTGAGCAGTAATAGCTACCACTCCTTCTATCTCTCCCTTGGATACAGCAGCCATCCTGACTTCTCAGGGCACTGCCAAAATAGCCATTTTAACACCTTAGCATCTGGAAAAATTCTGCTTTAGAACTAAGATTTCTCCTTTATCCCTTGTCCCATTAATTTCTTATTCACACATTGGTAGAAAAGCCTCCTTGTGGTCAGCAGTTGGCTCTTGGAAACATTTCTTGGTGATGAGTGTTGGGTTTATCCAGTTCTTTGGACAACAGCTCCCTACTTCTGATTTAAATTCCCTGCAACCAGTGGTCTCACATCAATTATGTACACTGCTCCTTGTCTCTGTGTCTGAAATGTCAGTGAATCTGATAATTTTTGCTCACAGAGGTGGGGAACTAACAAGGATCTCTGGCACAGCCTGCAGTGATTGCATCTACCAAGGCATTAGCAAAACAGCAAGGAGACAGAAACGGGCACTGACACTTACTGAAGTTCAACCCCCTGTTCAAACAGCAGCAGTCAGAGAACTCCTAACAGAGTGCTTTGGGAGGCACCAGGGCACATCAGGACACTGCTCAGGAAGGGCTGCACGAGGCAGTCTCCAGCCATGGTCATGGGAGCATTTGGAAAGAGCAGGAAAGAAATAAACACAGTAAGAAATAAAGAATAACTCATAATTAAACTGATTTACTCCTGGCAGAAACGGACACAATTCCATTAACTTTCAGTTCCATCTAAATACACACCAGAAAGAAACTAAGCTGGATATCGACTCTGACCTAGTTGGAGTTCTTTATACTAACATTACTGTATTGTTAAAACACTATTTTAAGAGCCAATTTTGGGCTGTTGCCTTCATTTTTGCACCCTAGAGAAAGCCAGTGGGGTAAACTTCTATTAAATGAATGTGAAAAATTGATGCCTGGTTCTTGAGTGCACATTTATAAATATAACATCAAATCCAGTGGCTTACAACAGCTCCTCTCCGAAAGAGCTCTGCCCTGTGAGCCTGCCCTGTGGTGGTCGTGGTGTCTCTGACTCAGCCTCCTGGACCAGCCCAGCACCTTCCAAACACACTGGGAATATTCAGCTTTGTCATCCTAGCCTGTCTGCAGCTTTTGCTTCCCCATATCCTGGTGCTGAGGTGATTTGCTCATTATCAGATTGCTGTTTATTAATCAAAGCGGTAACAATGGGACGGAGGAGCTGGAATACAGCACAGACAGTGCTTCATTTGTTCCAATTGATTTTCCTATCACATTTTATTACTACTATTTACTTTGTATGCCTCAGGAAGATTGAACTGCACTGTGCAGTAGGGGTAGGGATTTGAATTCCTCCTCTCTTTAGCTCTTTCTATTTCTGTGGTGATAGTCAGAACAGTGGGTTCTTCCAGCAACTAAGCCATGACCTTCTCTGCTATAAAACAGCATAAGGAGGTTCTGTGATAATGAGACTCCACCAGTGTGTGAAGTCCTTTAGGTGGAGTCCTAGGGAAATCCATGAGAATCATGGATACTGAGTATAAATTTTCTCTCCAAGATGACACCTTACAAATGCTCAGCACTGGCCAGAACCTCTGCTGGAGCTGAAGGAGCTGGAAGGTACAGACCTGCAGAACAGGTTGTACCAGGGGGAGGTTTAGTCCTGCAGTAAAATTAATGGAGCTGATGGTGATGATGGTTTTTTTCCCCTGCTCCTTCCTCTCTTCTCTGATGTCTTAGGTCACTGTTCGCAAGGTGGATCTTGCAGCATCCAGCCAGCACATCTGAGCCACGAGGGCAGAGCAGATGATTCCTCCAGGAGGTCCGTGGTGCGTTACGGAAGCCGACGCGTGGGTCAGCAGGAAGGCACCGGGCGGCACGCGCTGTTAGAGCGCATTAATCGTCCCCTTGCCACTATCAGGGCTCACTGAGAACCAAAAGCAACTTTGAAACTGACTGACAAACTATCAAAATCTGTGGTGAAGCTCCTATTTTCAGCACAGCAGGGATTTCACTCTAGAGATTTGAGTAAGTGTTTGAACTATATTTACTCTGAAATTGCCCCATTCAGTGAGTACAGCAGGAAACTCATGGTTGGCTGCAACTGTAGGTGCCAGATGCAGTTGCGTGGGGGTGATGAGAATATATGTTTAACAAAGGCTTTGTTTTCTACACTAATTTTAGAATTAGCCTAGTTGAGGAGTGAGGAGGCAGCTCTCAGGTGGTGGCACGTGTCATTAATAAAGTTCAAAACACAAACCACAGACAGCTGAGCTGAAAGCTTCCGTGGGCTCTTCACTGTTACTGGAAATGTGAGAGTCCTTCAGACAGGAATTTCTTTCTTATCACGAGTTTTATCTTGCTGAGATGCTGTTTTGTAACTTAGGCAGAGCGGGTGAGTGTGTGCCTGTGCAAACACATGCCTGTGTCACCACCCAGCAGAATGAGTCTATGCAGACCTGTGCAGCATCATCCTTTTTGGGAACATGCCACATGACATTGGGGAGAATTGCTCCTTTTTTTTTTTTTTTTTTTCCTTTTTTTTTCTAGCAGAACTGCTTCTTTTGTTCCACCAGCAGAAGCTTCGGGGTTTTAGAGGTGAGTTGTACGTCCTGGCCCCTTTCTGAAGTACATCCATGCACTTGTCACTGGGCCAACAGTGCCTGAGTGATTTGAACCTTGCCTGATGGCTCCCTGTCCTGCTGTCAACGACCTTGAGCTGCACCAAATAATTATTTTCCCCCTGTTTTTTTTTTATTTTTTCAGCAGCAGTGGGGATAATTGAATGATAGTAAAATAGGCCACTGGGCGAGTAGGGGTTAAGTGAAAATGAAAATTATGCCATTGATGGGAACATTTTTTGGTCACACTTAAGGTCACAGTGAGATAAAGGGTTAAGAAGTATCAGCCTGAAAATTTAACATCACCAATGGCTTCTGCAAGCACAGCTTGAGAGTGAGGGGAAGGGATGAGGAAGGAGGGAAGGGAATGGACAGACACTGGTGGTGGATTTAACCAGGACTGAGTTCAGACACCTGGAGCAGACTCACTTGAGCAGTACTGATCAGAGTGGAAACATTAAGTATCTCCGTTAATCTGGCACTGTTTCATTCGTGCTGCATTATTATTGTTATTAGAACCTGTGATTTACCGTGTCCAGCCTGGATCAAATTCAGCAGCTGTATTTCTCCAGATTATTTTGCGCTCCTCCTTACTGAAGTGCAGTCTGGCAGCAGAAGTTTTACAGCTCTTTGAAGGAATAAGGTCTCCCTCCAGTGGTGGCAGGAAACAGCTTTGACTCCCTAAATCAATGAGGGCATGTGAGGCTGGGTAAATGAGTGTGCACCACAATACACTTCGATGGGAAATCATTTTTGAAGGATTTTTGAAGACCCTTCTCTATTAGCCACCTCTTCTTATAACACTGCTCCCAGTAGAACGCCCCGTGTCTTTGAAAATGTCCTCTTGTCTGGAAAATCTCCTTTTAATACTACCCCTTCTAACAAAGCAGTTTAATATGTGCAAATGGCACTGAATTCCCACTCAATTTGCCTGTTTTACTATTGCAGTAGTAATAGTTCCTATTCTGATTGTCAAGTTGCACACGAAATACTGGGTTGGATCCCATCACCCAATGGCATGAGGTAATACAGTGCTTTAGACATTTTTTCAGAAAAAAATCCCTTTGGATTAAACTGTTTTCAGTTCAGAAGAGACATGTCCGAGCCCTGGTCACCTTGTAACAGAAAGCCATATGACACAAGTGCACTGGGGTGAAGAGATATTGATTTACCTTCTGTACAATGAATGTAAAGTCAAAAGTCTGAGCCGTTTTCAGCACCTCTCCATACTCTGCCTGATTGGTGTGACCCTGGCTGCAAGCCCCATGTCTCAGACCTTCCACTACACATCCCACACCTTCCTAATCATCCTCCTATTGCACATTCATATTTTGAGTTGCAGAACTTTTGTGGTCTCTGTTGTAAGCCACAAATGCTCCCTTATTCATCCATTTTGTGTTCCTCACGCAAGTTCTCTGTTTTTCCTCTCTCTCCTCACATTTCCATATCCGAAGCAAACTTCATAAACCACTTTTCTTAACCTCCCTAGGCCTTGCTGTAGCACCAGCAGAAAAGGTGCAATATTAAAAAAGGTATTAAAATAGCAGAGTGATACCTCCAGAGTGATGGGAAGCAGCGAGAAACAGAATTCTATTGAAACCAGTATTTAATGTTAATTATGTTTTCCCTTCCAGTAGTGAATAACCACTCAGTGCTGAAATTGGAAGACTTGCTCAGAAAGGGTTCCATGGGATTATTTGATTGGAATATGTCAGTGGTGCTTATGGTAACCATTCTCCTGATTTCATGCCAACAGAATGGGGAGTGATGGCTTGAGAATCAGATAAACAGTTCCCCTTCTTCTGAGCATCGTAAATGGTTTAGAGAAAACATGTCTGAGCATTTTCTTTCTGAGCTCTTTCATCATCAGAACTGTGTTAGAGAATAGCTTTATTCAGTCCTCACTGTATCACAACTGTTTCCTTAAATATGAATTTATTTTTGAAGATAAAATTTTATCTTCTCTCTTCCAGGAGACTGTGTTCTCCATCTGTATATTTTGGGTTTCTGTTTGTACTTTTGCCCTGTCACCCCCAAATATTCAGTGTATGTTTCTTCCTTCTTCCAGCCAAGGGTATAAATTAAAATTCAATTTCATTAAAGTTGTAAGTAATCACTCTCTGGCTCTCATTAGTAGTGATTCGGTGCAGGGGGATCCCGGCTGCTCCCACAACTGTAATTCAATTGGACTCATCAGCTCTTGCTCACAAATCGCTTGAGCTGCACTTTCTTCCCAAATTTATGGCATCAGCACTGTCCAGAGGTTGAATTACAACTGCAGGTTTGATCAGGGACTGCATTATTCTGCATCTAATCCCTGCATTCTGACAGCAGTGGGGGGAACACTGTTGTTTTACAGGAACTCTGCATTGTTCCTCTGCTTTATGTTGGGGGCTGAATTGCCTTTGGAATCAGGGAACTGTCAGCCCAAAGCTACAAGCAAACAACCAGCTCCAGATGACATGGTGTATAAATAACAAACATGGAGACACTCAAAAGCCAGCACTCCTTCTTCTGCACTCTCCTAAATTACCGGGATGGTGATTGACCACAGCCTGTGCTCCTGCACCAGCGGCTGCAATCTGAATATATTGATGCTTTCTGAATATATTGTTGGAATGTGACTCCCAGCTTTTACCCAAAATGAGGAATGTTGATATTCACTGGTGGCACAAAGTCACTTCCACATTGATTAAATATTTCAGCCAGAAGCCATATTCATGCATTCATTCACATCCACGCCTTTCCTCTTGAGCAGTGACCTGCAGCCCACGGCATTCCTGGCAAGAAGGGCTCTGGAATGGCATGGAGCAGACCCTGTGCTATTTTCTACAGAGGTGAGTGTCACCCCTCAGCTGACAGCCAGGACTTTGCCTCCTGCAAGGCAGCATGCTCCCAGACCCCCTGGTACCCAGGGTTTAATCTCAGAGGGATACAGAAGCCTTTACCCCTCCTAGAAACACTGTCCTTCAGCTGGCAGAAAGGGACAGGCAGCCTTAGTTTGGAGCTGATCCTCTTTAGGAGCAGAGGAAATGCCCCAGGCACATCTAACCTCAGATCAGGCCGGGGGGAAATGGTGCATTGCCTTTGGAAGCTTCTCCTGCTTTAGCATATCCATGTCCACGTGCTCCAACAGCACAGAGCAGAGCCACAGCCAGCGGGTATCAGTATCTACCACTCATTTAATTGACCTTGGCTGTTAAATCATTAATGGAAATCACTGAACACTTGGCAATAAGGTGGTTTCACCACTGGTCTGCTGCTTGTGGCTTCTGCTAATTTTCTGGTGCAGTTTTGCTTGTTCTAATAGCAGAATCTGTCATCTTCTAGTTTCACACAAATCCTGGGAGGCAAATTAGAAGAGATGTGAAGCAAATTCCTGTTGACTTTAACGAGGGTTGTGGTTTTTAAAAACTATGTTAAGAAGAAAACGAAGGTTCTTTTATTTCTTTACTCAACCTTGCCTTTTTTATATGTTTTGTGGTTGGAAAGACTCTGACATGAGACAGGCTATAGGAAATGTCTACTTTCATATAACAACTCAGAGCAGCAGCATTTGGCTGCTGGACTGAAGCTTTCAGAGAGCTGTTGGCATCACCTGTTGTGTCAGTCCCCTGTGGCTGCAGATCTCCAGGCAGGATTCTCAGTCAGCCTCCCAGGTGGGTTCCAACATGTTTTCAGTGTATTTTAGTTCCTTCGTTTGTCCATTTTTTTATTCCTTTTCAAACTGAAATATATTTTTTCCGTTCCTAATTAACTCCCTGCCACCCTACTTGTGGTAAAACCTGATTTATTTCTCCTTCTCTGCACTGAGAGGACAGGATACTTTATCTCCTCTGGGTGGACGCTGAGACACTGTCTGAATAAAATGCTGATCACTCATCTGGTTAGCTCTTGCCAGCTCTTCTCTGCATTCCTGCCACCTGGGTTTTGCATCATATGCTATCGTTTCTTTAAATGACAGAGCCTATTCCTTCTCCATTTTGGGGAGTGCAATAATTCCTAAATTAGCTGGTCATCGCATTTAGGTGTGGTGTGAGTGTTCATCGTTCATGTTAATTGTAAGACCATGAATATTCACAGGCTAAAAAGGATTGCTTGAATAAATGCTTAGAAAGGGTATTAAACCAATGTCTACAATTTACTGCATTTGCTGTTCTTTTGGGACATTATTTTTGTGGATAGGGAGCAGCTTTCTTATACCAATGTCCACTTGGTAGCTGCATAGCAATAAAGAAGGCTTGGGATCCTTTGTTCAGGGAGCAATGAATAAATATGTTGTAGAAACAAACAAATATTAGCATTTTGAAAGACTGTGTTTGACACTCATCTGCAAGGTAAAATATGAATTTCACATATATGTGCATGCATGCATCCATGTTTGCAGGGGCAAACTCTTTCAGATGGCAAACACTCACTGTAAGTGCCAACATTTTTTGCACATCTTGGAAATATTTGCGTAAAACTGGAAAGAGCAAAGGCTGCCCATCTGCAGTGTGAGCAGGGAATGCTGTGGGCAGCGTGCACGTGTGCTCAGTGAAGGGAGGGAGGCGAAGAATCAAGGCTTCCCTTCTTCCTGCTGAAGCCTTGAGAGGCCCATTCAGTGACATGTCTAATGACACCTTTCAGATGCTCCATCCATCCCTTCTGCCTCACCTCTGAAACCAAGCCAGGCTGAGGATTCTCCGTGGATTCAGCCAAGGAGCTCGGAGCCTGGCCCGCCACCCTGTGAGTGATCTCAGGCAAATATTGGGAACTTTGTTCCATTTATTCATCCTAGAGTGGAGGTGTTAAGAAATATGAGGCTGGTAAGTGGGTGACAGGCATCTGCAAGTGTCACTTCAGCAATTCAGGTTCACAGAGAGCCTTGGCGTAGGATTGCAAAAATTGCATCATTTGTAACCTTTTCAGCACCAGCCTTTTTAAAAACAAACTGTAACCAACAGCTTTCCTTCGGACATGAAGAGAATAACTAAAGAGAACATCTGTTTTCCCTTTAGATGTGAAACTGCAAAAGCAAGCCATGCATAAATTTTATTAAGGCTTGCTAATTTCTGACGAGTTTGGGGAGATACATGCTACCCGTGGAGATATTTGTCTCTGCATCACCAGATGAAAAGTCATTTTAAAAGCAATGCAGAAAAAATGGACATAGCTTGGCAGCAAATGTGTGAGGTTCTGCTCCTAGGGCTGTGGCTTTGTTTGTGAAATTTATAGATTTGTGCCTTTTTTTTCCCTCTCTTAATGTCATTCATCTTGTCTTCTGATGACTTTTTATGACATAGATGACTAAACAAAATGCACCTGAACTGACAAAGCTACTTATTGTTGGAGACTTTTGTACTCAAAATCAGAGGTCCAAATGCTTTCAGGATGTTTTCAAATATTGTCCAAATGTTGTCCAAAGGATGTCCAAATGTTTTCAAATGCTTTTTTAGGTCTGCTTTTGTTTCTGCCATGCCAAGTTTTTCTGTGCCCCAAAAGCACTCGATCCAGCACGAGCCTGTTCTGTCCCTTTTGCTGCAGGAACATTTCCCCAGATTTCGAACTCAGAACTTGAGCAAGCCACACTCGGGTCCCACACCCCCATGTTCTGTGCCCCCTGAGGAAACATCCTGGAACAGAACCTTAATTTCTGATCTTTCTTCACTCTCAGAACCAAGGTTCATCATCCTGGGGGGTAATCACAGTAACTTCACAGAATGCCAGAACGGTTTGGGTTGGAAGGGACCTTAAAGACCATCAGGCTCCAACCCCCTGCCATGGGCAGGGACACCTTCCATTGTCCCAGGCTGCTCTAAGCCCTGTCCAACCTGGCCTGGAACACTTCCAGGGATGGGGCAGCCACAGCTTCTCTGGGCACTCTCTGCCAGGGCCTGACAGGAAAGGATTTTTTCCTAATATCCAGTCTTTGCTAAGAACTGCAGGATGCTTAGCAGGACATGCCTGGAATTACACAGAGCATGCCTCCTTGCATGAAATAAGTAGGAAAGTCACAGGCTGGGTTCAAAATATGCTTGTCTTCTCTCAATAATTAATTGTTTGTGGATTAATATGAGGTTTTGTGTTTTGAAAGTAAACTAATCCACTCACTGGCTGGTGTTTAATGAAGGAGAACAGGCTGCTGTCAAGCAGTCTGAAAATAGTGAAAATTAACTCCATGAAGTGTCACGACTCACATATTTTATGTATATGAGTAATGTGTCTTCTGTGGGACAGAAGATGAAAATACCGCATGGAAAAGAAAAAAGAGTGTCTGCCAGTTTAATAAGAGAAGCAGGAGTAATTGCTTTGACATAATTTGGTGTTTTGACTGCTTGGTGGCAGCTGGGCTGGGCCACTGCAAGAGAATCCACTGCAAGAGAACTCACAAACAGTATGAATCAAAGGTTCTGCAGCCTCTGTATTTACAGAGCTATCAAAGGGGAAAGAAAATATAATTAAACATCAGAATATAATAAAAATAATAAATTATAGAGTTCCTCCACAGGTTGGAAAGGACCTCAAGGATCATCCGGTCCAGCCTTTCTTGGCAAAAGATTTCCCTGTACCCTATCCAGCTGAACCTTAAAAGTGCCCAATAGTGGGGAATCCACCACTTCTCTGGGGAGATTATTCCAATGACAGATTGTACTCATTGTGAAAAATTTTCCTCTTGTGTCCAGTCAGAATATCCCCAGAAATAATTTGTACCCATTCCCCCCGTCCCTTTCCATGTGACTCCTGGTAAAGAGGGAATCTCCATCTTCTTTGTAGCCACCCTTTAAATACTGGAATGTGGTGAAAAGGTGTCCACTCAACCTTTTCTCAAGGCTGAACAAACCCCATTCTCTCAGCCCTTCCAGTGGCATTAAAAGGACAAGGCAAATACTGAGATACAAATTCACTAATAAGCGGATTTTTTCTTGAGAGACGCCAAACTACTTCAGTTTTCTTTAGCTTCACAAGTGTTAAGACTACAAGCACTTCAAAAAATTGGAATCTCTCAAAAAGAGAATAGAATAGGGATCATAAAGTCTTGCAGATAACAACCAGCCAAGGGTTCAATACCTGCAGCAAAAAAAACCCTAATACTTTAGTACCAGAAGGTTCCCATATATTTAATGATGTTGCTGGAAAATGGTTGATCTGTTTGAACTGCTCTTGTTCATTCCTGTGCAGGAGAATGTTATTCCCTTTGCCTCTCTGCACTTTTTCATTCTGCCATGGGGAGTGTGCAGAGAGAAGGCCATTGAAAAAGCCATATAAAACCTCGAGAATGCAATAAGCAGAACATGGCACTTTTAACACGACAAAACTACCAGCTTAGGTAAGGCTTGAAGTGCACATAAACTCCAGCACCTCCTCAGGCAAAGAGAGTCACAGTCTCAACAGAGAAGCAGCAAAAGGAGTTTAGATCATAAATGCTCTTCAGAACTGCAAGCTTTGCTGCCTGAATGCACAATGAGCAATTCAAGGGCCCAGACATCTTCAAATCACCCAGGCTAAGCCAGGAGTGCACTTGCCCTGTGGGAGCAACAGTTCAATATTCTGACTCAGTTTGCTCACCCAGCTCCGGGTGGGTGATTTATCACTTTGGGTGATTCCATCACTGCACACCTTTCCCTGCTGTCCTGTTAAGTTTTATGCCTAAACTCTTTAGTTTTGTGCCTAAACTCTGGAATTTTGATTGTGTTTGCAGTAGCTCTGGCATTGCTGCAAGGCGCTTCTACTGCAGCAGGGGCAAATCCTCCTTGTGGCTGATTTGCTTCCTGCTTTCACGGAGCAAAATGATCTTCGTGGCAGTGCTGGTGTCTGGTGGCGCTCAGGGAAACAGCAGCCACATCCCAGATGTGGGCAAACAAAACAACATGTGGGTAAACAAACGTTAAACCCCCTGTTTTTAATACAGGTTCCATCAGCTGCACCCTCAGCTGGAGTGGCAGCAGCTCCTTCCCCCTGGGCCTCCTGCTGTCACTCCCAGCTGCAGTCAGATTTCATGCACAAGCAGCCCACTGCCTTCTCCAGCTCCACCTTTCCAGCTTTTATCTGAAGATGTTCTCAGGGCCAGAGTCCCAAAAGTTTATTCCCCAGCCTTTCCCCCAAGAGTCCCCAATCTTTCTGGTCATAATTCGGTTGCTTCGTAGCCAAGGAGGGAAATGGAAATAATGTTTCCCTCATTGGACCTTTCTTTCTACCCTCCAGTTCTCTGTTCTCTTCCATCTTTTAGTCTTTTCCCTCTCTCTATGGGAGATTAAAGAAGGAGTAGAATCAGCTACACAATCAGCAGAAAGAGAACAGGAGTTATAGGAAGAAACAGAGATAGGAATGAGAAAAACAGAGTAGAAATGGGGAGAAAAAAAAGTAAAAAAAGGAAAACTGAGAAGGTAAACGAATAGAAAAATGAAGTAATTTATATTGCTTTATTTTATTTCGTATCAATATAAGTTGTTTTAATTTCAGTCTAAGCCCAAAGAAGGGAGGTGAACTGGAAATCCTGGAGCTGGACAGGTAACAAGGAATAGGGGAAAGGGAATCCTCTGAGGCGGAGAACAAACCTGCCTCTCGTCAGGGACACTTTCACCTCCTGCCCGCGCTGGTGACAAAGCCTCTGCAGGGGATTGTCACGTGTGGCTGAGAGCCCTGGGCACAGCACCAGCCCCGGCTGCTGCAGAGCTGCAGCAGCAAACCCGATTCTGCTTTGCGCTGCTCGGGAGCAGCTTCCCAGTGATTCCAGGAGGAACCACAGCGCTGCGGGGGATGGAGAGAGGGAGGGCTGGACCTTTTCCTTTTGACAATTAGATGGGAGCTGTTGAAAGCCGCTTTCATGGATGAATGCATGGAGAACTAAGGACGTCTGGCAACTGCTTTATTTCATTAGTTTATTGTATACCACAATTTCTCTCTCCCAGATGAAGCAGGTCTGTCACTGGAGTGGGACTTCTCAGTTACTGAACTCTCTGCCAAAACCCCTCAGCACCTCAGAAGTCTGAAGAGGACCTCAAGTAGGGCACAGACAAAGCCAGTGGGGCAGGAGAAACCGAGCTAATCAGAAAACGCCAGTCTGGGCACTCCACAGTTCCACAGGGCCTGATTTCCAGGCAGTTTAACATCTGTGGATTCCAGCGGGAGTCCTGAGTGCTCAGCTGTTGCGAAAATCAGAGAACGGGGGTTCGGGGTTGGGTTGTTTGTCGCCATCCCACCGGTGTGGCTGGGCTCTGGCGGGGCAATCGTGACATCCAGTGGGAAACTCTTGAACTACAGCAGCATTCGATGGGTGGGACAAGCCCCTCCGGAGTCTCAAACTACAATCGAAGGGTAAGACCATGGAAGGGAAACTGTTCAAGAAAGCTTCTGCAGTGAGTGGCTCAGGACTAAGAGTTTTGTGCTGGTCTCCTGAAATTTCCAATATCTGAAAGTGTTTTGACATGTCTCCTCTCGCCAGGGAGAAAAACATTTGCTCTTTGGGGAAGAGTTGACAACAGCGTCTCTGTGGGATTAATCCTCACACAGGACTCTCACTTCCATGAAAGCTTTAATTGTTTTTGTTTAAAGTTTGTGACTCCCTGACCTCAATGCCTACAAGGAGGCTGGAGAGGAACTTTTGACAGGGTGGTGACAGGACAAGGGAGAATGGCGTTAAGCTGAAGAGAGGTAGATTTAAATTGAATATTGGGAAGAAATTGTTCCCTGTGAGGGTGGTGAAGTCCTAGCACAGGCTGCCCTGAGCTGTGGCTGCTCCATCCCTGGAAGTGTCCAAGACCGGGTTGGACAGGGCTTGGAGGCACCTGGGCTAGTGGTAGGTGCCCCTGCCCATGGCAGGGAGTGAAACAAGATGAGCTTTAAGGTCCTTTCCAACCCAAACCAGCCTGGGATTCTTAGCATCCTTAATATTCTATGAAATCCCAATCATTTTAGTAGTTTTCCTCAGCTCTCTATACTTGTGTCACTTACCCCATGTTTGGAACAGGCCTGGGGAGGATAAAGCATCTGAAACTTAAACTGGAATAGATGTTTGTGGCATAAATTGGAAGTACAGACAGAAGTAAGGCAGAAAGTAAAAAATAATCTCAAAAATAATAGAACTGAGGACGTGCCTGTCTTTTATGATTTCATTCTGCAGCCAGAAGGTCTGGGATCCCAGCCACTGCTCGGTGATCACACACCAGCTGCTTCCCAAAATGGTTTTTCCCCTCCAGTACCTAATCACGAGAGCGAGGGGGATTTTCTTTCAAATGTGTACTTTGATACTTTAATCCCCACCTCACCATCAGCCTGGCACTGGGTTCAGCCTGGCTGCTGAACCAGGAGGAGCAGCTGGATCCACCCGGGATCAGCTCCTGGGGGCAGCCGGCTCTGTGCAGACAAATCCCCGTGCAGTTTAATCTGGCTGAGTAAGGACCTACGAATGCTGCTACGAGTGCTATGAACGTGTGTTTCCTGATGACGTCGTTGAGCGATGACACGTTTCTTTACATCACTGCGTGAGCTGGCTGCTGGATCGCACTGGTGAGAACAAACCCCACTGGCTTCTGACCCACACGGCACAAACACCGCCCCCGGTCCCGCCGGCTCGGGACCCCACGGGCCCGCTCAGGCCGCGCCGCCGCGGCTCCCCGATGTCATCCCAGACGCGCTGTGACGTCACGCCATCGACACGGGACACTGCGTGACGTCACACACCGGGCGGAGCTCCCGCCTTCTTCTTCCGCCTCTTAGGCCCCGCCCCGACAGTGAGGTCACGCCCTCTCTCTCTGCTGATTGGTGCTTGTTCCT
>WAAG01076340.1:32951-91432 GCA_013390105.1 Tichodroma muraria | reverse complement strand
AGCGGGAGGCGCGGCGGCGCAGCCGGGAGATCGACGCGATGCTGGCCCGGGAGCGGCGCGCAGTGCGCCGCCTCGTCAAGATCCTGCTGCTGGGCGCCGGCGAGAGCGGCAAGTCCACCTTCCTCAAGCAGATGCGGATCATCCACGGCCGCGAGTTCGACCAGAAGGCGCTGCTGGAGTTCCGGGCCACCATCTACGAGAACATCCTCAAGGTGAGGGCCGGCGGAGGGGGGATGGAGGCCGGCGCCGGCACATCCCGCAGCGCCGGGAGCTTGGGCCGTGCCCGGAGCTATCGGATAAGGGTGTGAGAGCTCGGCCGGGGCGGCGGCTGCGCCCCCCGCCTGCCCCGCCGCGGCTCTCGGTGCTCCCGCCCCCGGGAAGGGGTCTCGGTGCAGGTGTTTGCGAGGGCGGGGACCTTTGTGCTGCGGGGGGCCCGCGGAATGTGGGTTCCGGCGTTACCCTGCTGAAGGCTTCCGTGAAAAAGGCTCAAAGGAAATTTCCCTGCGAAGTGGATTGAGAAAAGCTTTGTGGAAACGCAGAGGAAAGAGGATATAGGTGTGGCCTGCCTTCTGGAAAAAACATTATGAGAGCATCCTCGAAGTAGGAATTGGAGAAACTTGAAGATTTGAAGAAATGAGGAGGAATTTCTCTGCTTTTGCGAAGTATCCCCAGTCCGTGCACCTCGAGGTGGGACAAGGAAGGGGTCCTCGTACAGATGTCATGGCTGCAAGTGGTCGTTACTTGGTGCATCTTTAGAAATGGGGGAGTGTAGGCCCGCAGAGTTGGGCAGTGTGGGGTGTTACCAAACCTGGAGCTGAAATGGAAATAACTCAGCTTTGGTACCTTTGCAGGAAAGTTTTAGTTCAGTGTGTGTGTAGACTTTATAGTGCTGGCAGCTTTTTTCTCTATTGATTGGAGACTGTAAGAGCTGCTGGTAGAGCCTTTGGTGTACAGACTCATATTGCCCTAACCAGGGAAAACCAACCTTGACAAACACTGTTCCTTTCAGGGATACAAGTGTTGATGCCCTGTGCAGGTAGAAGCGTTCACATTTCAGAAAATACCTGAAGATACATTAAAAGCTCACTCAGGAGTGTTTCTCTCTTCATCTTCATAATCTTTCCCTAAAAGAAATGCTGCTTTCCTGCCTATATTCTTCTGTAAGACCGTTTCCATTCTTTTGTGGGCATGGATTTGTGAGGCTCTGTGAGATTTCATAGGAGGTTAAAGGAAAGGGAACTGTGCAAGTTAAAGATAACGAGTTAGAGTTTCCAGATTTCTGTTTAAATAGAAGCTTTATGTGCACTTAATAAGTGCACGCATACAATGACTCCTGTTTTTAAGAATTCTGCTATTCCATAAAGGGCTTTCACTTCTGTTAGTGAACAGGAAAATTGTTGTCTAATTTTCTTTTTATTTTTTTTTGTCCATTTTCAGGCTGGAGTCCATTAACTGTAAGAAACTAGAAATTCAAAAGCTTCTCTCTGATTGTAGTTACATGAGCAAAGAGAGTGTTACGATTTTTTAAATCTGTATGCCTAGAAATAAGGAAGCTTATTTTAGCTCTTAGTGCTTTTTGTGGTCCTGTCAGTGATTTATTTTTTTTTACTGCTACTAATTTCAAGTAGTAGCAGAAGCTTTTAGGGAAGGAGTTTGTAAAAGTGGAAAAATCTGAGACTCCTTCCTCTTTTAAGTTGTCCAAGCAGTAGCAGTTATGGTAAAATGATGTAATATTTTATGTATGCAGGTGTAGAGCTTTCAGCAGTAGAACATGGTGTGCTTTGGAAAAGAAAGTATCTCCTTGTAGCAGGGGAGGCAGAGTCACACACTTGAAACACTTGTTTGCTGGATGGCTCTGGGTAGATTTGCAGAATGCAAAGTAGAATCCCTGTCCTCAAGATAGCAGTCAGGTGTTCTGATAGTTAGCAGTACTTCTTGGACTATGTCAGTTGAACCTTTTAAACTCTTCTAATCCTGAGAATAAAATTTGGAATTAGCTTTAAAGTGGGTTAATATGGTTCAGCAGATTGAGTTCCCTTTTGGCCTTGCAGGTGGTAATTTGGGAATAAGGTTAGGTCAGGGTTCTCCTTTAGGTACGTGTCAGACTCTTCCTTCCCTTGCTTCTCCAGATAACACAGGGGGCTCTTGCATACAAGAATACAATTTATACTCCCCCATAAGTTTTTGAATACCTGGCTTGGGAATAGTCACTGTGGAAAAAGCAGGCAGAAGGAGGAAGGGCAGAGGGAGCTGGAAGAGTTGGGAAGGCCGTCAATGTTTTGTTTGCATTTTTGCTCATCAGAGAGAAACCTGATAACACCTTGATATTCTGCCATAATCATCAGGAAGAAATCAAATACCGAGAAAGAATAACGGCTTCCAAAGCAGAGTGATTGTCAGTGCTGTTATTTTAGAGTAATTGTGTAATACTCTCTTGCATTAAACTTTGTTCTGTGGATAAACATCCAGTGTTTAAAGTAAACTTACTTAGCTTCTTTGACAATGTAAATTGTCAAGTGCACGTGATTGCTGCTCTTTCTATAACAGAGTGTTTAGACTACAGGTTCTTTTCACTTTTTCAGGAAGTTCAATGATCACCCACTAGGACTTAATGAAGCCAAGATTACCATGTGTTTAACCGACAGCAGAAGATCTCAGATGAATTTTTAATACCATATGTGGACAATGGGAAGTGGAAATGATCCTATCAAATAGCATTTAAATCTGTGTGACATTGTCAAGTCCAGCTGCAGAAACCTTAGCCCCTTTTTCCACACAGTCCTCAGCGTGGTCAGACAATGGCCCTGCTAAGCTTCTGCAACACTGAGATCTGAGTTAGAAATGCAGTGTAAATCTCTGGAATTAAACGGTCAATTTTCATTTTCCAGCCATGACTAAACTTCTCTCTGAAGGAGAAGCATTCCTACTCTTGTAGCAGTGCTGGATATTTCTGAAATGCTTATTGCAGTAGTGTTTAGGCAACTGTACAGCTTATGGAGAATGAAGAAACTGCTTCAGAGAACACAATGTGAAACTTCTTTGAAAATAACAGTGCTGAATATGAATCGACATTAGTGTCAGCTTCCAGTATTCTGAGTTTTCACCTTCTTGCTTTTCTGATATCTTCTTAGTGCTGACTTCTTTGCTTACCCTGTTCTCTCTGGTTCTCATCTCCCATTTTGGGGAAACCCTAGTCAGAAACAAAATGCTGAAGCAAAATAAACCTATGATACAGAATTTACTTTTCCATTTAGTACAGGTGATGGTTCAGGGCCTTGCTAGCTTTTTCTGGCATTTGTGGGATGGTATTCAAATACAGGAGTTTTGCTTTGGTTGAAGGTAAATAGTCATCGGTTAACTCGGGTTTTGCTTGTTAATCGAGGCTAAGTTTCAAAGTAACTTTTTGGAACTTTTTGGTGATTGAAGTGAAAAGCAGTAGTGTTAATGTTCTGGTATGAGTACACAGGCTTCAGGACTTCAGCACACCCACCTGGAAAAGGACAGTGCACAGGACAGGGCTGTCTGGCTGCTGAGGCCTGAATTTTAAGGTGACTCCTGGCTATGCAGAGAAACTTGGAAAACTTTCATGTACCTTAGGTTTCAAATCTAAGCAATGTGTGGTGGTATTACAGAGTATTTTGATGCTTTTCAAGTGTAGCTACAGGAATCTTTTGATACTTTCCATCCAAAACAGATGGGTTGGCCTTGCTAGTCTATTTGCTTCCTTTGATAAAAGTTAAAGAGCTCAGACACTCAACGAGTCACAACTCTCATGTTCCTTGTCTAAATGTTTTTTTGTTTCAAGTATGTGAATATCATGCTGCTTAAAAAAACCCAGTTTAGTTGCATAAGAAAATAATTACAGCAATCTACAAGCACCAGAGTGGTACTTGCACCAGCTTGTTTAGGAGATTTTGATCTGAAGAGAAAAAAAGTTCAGCTTTTAAAAGCCTGAAGTATAATCTGTTGAGCTCTTTTGGTAATGTTGCTTTTCCTGTTGAGAATGGAAAGACCAGCTCAAGGTTAGTACATCCATGAGTGTTTTCTTGTTGTTTGTGGCCTGAAGTGTAATGACTGACCAAGGAATTGAAAAGCCTGGAATTGCACAGAAAATTATGCGTAATTTCATTTGTGAGCTCTCAGTGGGGAAAATCAAGGAAAGATTCCGAACATGTAAAATCTCTGAGGAACAGTCCTTTGGGAGTTTTGAGTGCACCTGCAATACACAAGGGGATACCTGAGAGCATTTCTCCTTGAGAGCAGGAATATGAGTGGCAGTAAAGCAAAATAAGTGGCTTGTGCTGAAGGCAGCTTTAAGAATTTAGACTTCTGCAATTAATGCTAAACCTGGACTGTTGCTGGGACTCTGTGTACCTTGAATGTACCTAAATTGTATTTATGGTGGCTGAAGTAAGGTGGTTGTACCTCCTGTCGTCAGCAAACAAACCAAGAAAACTCTTTTGCAACTTTCAGGTTTCAGCCAGGTACAGATAAAAACTCTGGGATGTGGAAACAGATTATTCCTCAGTTTGTTTAGGAGCTGCGCTTACAAGACACCAAGTTACTGCTCATTTATAATGTAAGCATATTTCTTCCAGTGGCCTACAAACTCGGGAATGCATCAGGTAAACCTCAGTTACTCTTTAAATTGTCTTTACTCCAGACTTCCCTGGGTTTACATGCAAATGAGTTTGGAAACCCATTAGGAAGTGATGATGGTCCCACTCCATCTGTTGTTTCAGAGCTGGGATCCAGCTGTTTGAGTAGTTGGTTTCAGGACAGTGTCAATCTCCCTTTTTCTGGAACAGCTTCTTTTCAGAGGAATGACCAGGAGAGTATAGGAATTGTGTGCGTAGAATCTTTTCCTTTAATATAAAAGTGATAAAGTTCTGTACTAGAATAGTTTTTTAACTGTGATTATCTTTGCTCTGAGCTTATTTTATTAAGAAAAATAATACTCACTAGTTTACGTAGAAAAGACAAAAAACCCTGATGAGTCTTGTTGATCTTGTTGTTCCAGGTTCATTTCATCAACGGATCTCTTACTAACTTCCAGCTGATGCATTTTCTATGTCTTAAATGTAAATTCCATCAACTCTGGTGGTGCTTTTGCGTTTGGGGTGTCTCTTGGTTGGGCTAGGAGATAGCAGTCTCTTCATCATGGCAGATACTGGAAGAGGAGTAATGGTCAGTAGTAAATGATAAATATTCATAGTTGTTCCAAAATGGAGCTCACAGTGCTCTTGTGATGTAGTCATTAGTATTGCAGAACATGACTTAGTCCCTGGAGACTGCAGGCACATACTTTGATGTCTTCCAGACAAAAGTTTAGTCACTGGAGTGACTAAATTTGGGAGCTTACATTATATTCATTTGGTTAACTACACATGTAGTTTTATAATTAGCGTGGAAACAGTATTGGCAAAAAAATTAGCAAATTGTCCTGTTAAAAATGTTTGCAGGAAAATTTTGGAGCAAGCTTACATTGTCTGAAAAAGTAAGTTCAATGCAAATTCCAACAAGGAAAAAGCTGAAAGGAATTGGAGGCTGCAGAGTTTCCAAATGAGTTTCCACCACTTGCCTGGGATTTTTCAGCCTAGTGAAGGTCGGGATCTGGTCCCATCCTGGCTTTGAAAGCCCTGTGCTGGGTACTGAATCCATGAGGGCAGCATGGCAGGGATACGTTTGGAGCTGCAGATGCTGCGTGTCCTGTGTTGAGGGCATGAGCTAACTGTGAGCTGATATTGGTGGGATGGTCTCAGGGCAAGGAGAAAGCTGCTAATACAAGTCTGAAAGCATTGACTGGGAGCTTTTTGTGAGGTCCTGCACCACTCGTCATCTCTGAGGTCATCATCTCTCTGCTCTGTGCTGAGTTACAAGTAAAGTTTGCAGTGAGTATTTTCCTTCTGCTGCATTTATCGTCGTTTTGCTGGGTTCAGTCAAAGACAAGGACTCTTTTCAGAGTTTCCAGACAAGCAGACATCACTGCTGTTCCCTATCCAGAGTCTCGGTGGCTAATCCAAATGTTTTTTAATATTTGTGTTCCTGTGGACTAGGTAAATGACACTTTCCCTTTGTTTCCATTTTTTATTTGTATGCTGGGCTGGAAGGTAGGTCATCCTTGCTGTTTATCCTGCGCTCACCTGGGTGGTTCTGGAATATGTGAGTGGTGAAAGGACATGCAGAACTGGGGAGCCTTTTCGTTGTCTAACTGGGCCAACTGGTGCTGCTCCCACCCCTACCCTTGTGTCTCGCCTCACAGCAAACTAAATAGCCACTGGGAATCTCTTTTTATATGAATGGCCAGGTTTTTGGTGATGTTTGCTCACTGGATTGTGGGCTCAGGCAAATGACAAACCTGTCAAACAGAAGAGGGTGGAACTCCACTGCCAGGACAGATGCCCCTTTAGATGGTACCTCGTTGTCTGACTGTTCTGTAACATGAAACCTTATCCTGAATGACATTGGGTTCTCTACTGCTGCTTGGCTGTAATGCTCCAAGGACATAGATCAAAGAAAAACTCTGTAATGCTTTTATTGATAGTGTGCTGTAAAAATCTGATTGTCCTGCTATCACTCTGTTTGTAGTAGGTCACCTTCTCTGCAGTGTTCCAGACAGCAATTTACAAACAGTGCATATGATAATATTTGCTAACAATGACAACTTTATTTTTAAAAATTGTACAGCTGAACCTGTGTTCCTGTGGCTGCATCACCTTGTACTGTTCCTGTGGCTGCAAGGAATGTCTACGGGCTGAGGTGGGAGCAATCCTGTTGGCAGTAGCTCCAATTTAGATTAGTCTCTGTGAGATGAGATCCCCAGACTTTTGCCAGTTCCTTGTCAACAGCAGTGAGGAAAAACACGCAGTAGGAAGCACGTTTGGGTATCCCTGTGCCTGCAGTGTTCCTGTTGGTTTGCAGCCGTAGGAGAAGACAGCAGTGCCTGTTAGCTGTGACCTGGAGACCCCAGGGAGTGCTCAGCAGTGATCAGCACTTCTCTCAGGACAATAAGGTCCATAACTGATACGTAGATACTGGAGATTTCAGGCATTGCTGTGAGGTTAATGTATTAATGGTAAAAGTGTAAAAAGTAGCTGCTTTAGTATTTCATGTGTAGTGGTTCCTCTGCTGTCTGTGATCTCATACCCAGTAGTAGTTCCCTAAAATTATTTTGAGAAACTGTAGGAGACTCTTCTATTTGTATACAAACTCTGAGCAGGTTTGCAGGTTCTCTTTAGACACTGAATCAGGTTTTTTGATCAATTGACTGCTGGTGTGTGCCTGGAAGAACCCGGCCTTGCCTATGAGCAAGCGCTCCCCAAACCTGTTGTGCCAATTTTGTGTTTGGTGTTTACCTGAGGGGTGTTCACTTGGCCTTTGAGTTGGTCCATCTCGTGAAAGGTGTGAGGGTTTAGGGATAATGAATCCTTCAAGTACTGGAGCATATGAATAATTTAAAAAGTGAGTGTTGTGTTTTACGTAGCAGTGTAACTACAGATGTAAAATGTGCTTAAATCACTCTGCTCTTTAAATACTGCAACATTTCTTGTCCTGTACTGGCAAACATCTCTGGCTTCAAGTGACATTACCTCATGATAACCTTTCTAATAATTCCCACAAATCCTTATAATTATTGTTTAAAAATACAAGAGAACCTGGATTTTTTTCAAAGCTAGGATGCTTTCAAAAGGAAAGGAGAAAAAATGTATTTGAGCCAGTCCTAGTAATGAGCATTTGTGTAAATGCTCATAAAACCTTCCTGCTGGTGAGTAGCAAACGTGCTCCAAACAGCTGTGCTGTGTCAGGCTGAGGAGCTCGGCATGAAATTTGTCTGTGACATGAAAAAACAACCCACAACCAAAATCGGGTACGAGCACAAGGCAATGTGATCCTTTGGTGTGCTCTTCCAGTTATTGGCAGCCTTTGGTTTCGGAAACTTCTTGAGCCAGGATTTGCATCTGGAATGTAATCGAATAGTCCTCTCTGGACTTTGCTTCCATCTATTCTTCTTCATGGCTCTTGGAGTCCATTTATGCTTTTGGCCAACGTCCTGTGTAAATGCATTTGGCTGGCCGGGGTGTGTAGGCTTTGAGTTTGAACTGTTTGATAACTCATATTTGTCTAGCAAGGAGAGGGAGAAAAATAGTCTTTGTCTATTCCCTTTCTGCAAATGGTTTGTAATTTTTGTAGATTTCTTGTGTGTTATGCCTTACTGTCTTTCTTTCAAATCTACGAATTTCTAGACTTAGCGTTTTCTTCTCTGTAAGATTTGGTGCTTCATGAGGTAGATCTCATCACACTCTCGTTACACCTTTTTCTTCTTCTACCCTGATTCCATTCAGGTTTTGTGCATGCCAGGGATTTATGCAGTGACTTGAATATATTAAAAATTTATTAAGAAAGGAATGGAACAGAGAGTTTCCTATTTTTTCCTCCCTAGCTGGTGCTTCCATTATGCTGCTGGTTTTCTCTTTTCCAGTGCCTGACACTATCCTTATCTGTAAATTTTAATTCTTTCCATCTGTGCTTATTCTGGGTCCTGCTTTAACTGCAGCACAAAAGCTTTAAATCAGCTTTAAACTGTTCAGAAGTTTATTTCCCATCTAAGGTTGTTGCTTCATTTTTTTCCAAAGTCCAAATTTGAAAACAGAATGGTAATTGATGGTGTTCAGCCTTGTGAATGAAAGAGTGAATCAGCATTTTCTATAGTAGCAGAAAATCAGAAAAACTGTCAGGAAAGGGGTAGGAAAAGTGTCTTGCTTGTATTTCCAGTAAGAGGAAATCTTTCCTATGGTAACTTGCTCTGCAGATTAATGAGGCAGGGATTATCAAATTCTCAGTGAGGTTGCAAAATATAATGTTACCAGTAAGTTTGAGATGCGAGAATAGCAGTAATAGGATCTAAATTTAGTGATTTCTCTGTTTCTCTTCATCTTTCTGACATCTGTTTGTAACATTTATGGAACTGTTTTGTGGAGATGGAGAAATATTAAGTTTAGATTCACTTTACTGGGCGTTCTGCTGAGTCACATTTTTAACTGCTAAGAGCTGGGTGGAAGAAACATGGACTATTTTGCTCGTTAAGTGAAGCTTTTATTCCTGATGTGTTTCAGAGACACATCTTGTAGCAGATATGCTCCAAAACTTTCGAGAGGTGCTGTTTCTTCGGGTGTGCATAGGACAGCGTTCCTGCTAGCCTCTCTCTGTTTTCTTATTTCCTTCATGCAGTGTGTGTCTGTCTGTCAGTGCTGATGCTGGTGTCCTACTAATGAATCAATTTGTCCTGAATCAGGCTCTGCATGTAACTTGGTGGCAACATCTCCGTCTCTGGAACAGTCAGAGGAAGGTGCTGATGCCACGTGCTCCCCATGGGTGACCTTAGAGTGGTTAATGCACTCCCACAGGGTCTGTGGGACCTACATTTAGTTCCCTCTTCTGCCTCAGGGGGGGTCAAACCTGCATTTCCAACAAGCAGCAGCTAGCAGATAAGTGACTATTCTGGGACTGGAGCAGTCTCTTGGCCCTTGATTGAAACCGTTCTGTGGTTTTCTCCACACAAATAATGAAACTTTCCCCTAGCAACAAACAGTCTCTTGAGAGCCTCCGTGGAACACGGAAAGTCAGGACAATAGTGCGGGGAAATGCACTTGGACTGAGCTCCCAGTGCTCTTTTAGCCAAGCAGGAATTGTGCAGACCTGCAGCCGTTCCTTTGAGATGCTCTGCAGTGGCTGAGGTGGAGAAGGGTTAAACCAGCCCCAGAGCTGGAGCTGAGCAGCCGGGGGAGATCCTGCAGGGCCCAGGCAGGAGAAAGGTCAGAGCTGCGTGGGCTGGGAGCTCTGTGCAAGGGCCGGGCAGCGAGGGGAGGTGGTGACCCGTGGGGGATGGGGAGCCATGGGGACGTGGCTGGGGAGATGGTGACCCACGGGGAGATGGCGATCACTGTCCCACACACAGTGCTGCTTAACCATTTCACGCACAGCAATTCTCACTGGGCGGAGACAAACCTGGCGTGAAACACCTGGAAGTAGCCACGTCCTGCTGGTCTCAGTCACCACAATCCTCTGGAAAAATCTCCCAAGTTCTTGACTGGGCATGGTGGGGAGCTGACCTTGCCTTTTAGTTGCAGCCAAGATGGGGGTGTGTGCAAGGGATGGTTTGCAAAAGTGTCTGAAGCTGTGAGATGTCATGGAGGCATCTGCAGTTCAGAGACAGAGCCTTATAAGTGGGGTTTTCATGCTTCTGTTTGTTAGCACCGTTCAAATAACCATTAAAAGACTTCTGTTAATAAAGGGATAAACTCTGTAACTAGGAATGAGAGTTGGCTTTTGGTCTGTATGACAGTTACTAAATAGTTATGTCTGGAATTTAGAGCAGCAGTTGGTAAATATATTTGATTTTAGCCTTTTTGTGGTATTGTGGAGATACATTCTCTACTTTATGAGAAGAAGTAACAATCAGTAGAGAATCATAAATATTTACATTTTTGGGAAACTGCTCTTCAGGAGCACTGTTGGATAGTGACAACCATGACACTTCACTTTGAGTTCCTATTCTGTGACACTCCACTAAGTTACTTCTCACTTCCCTCTCTAATCTTAGTTGCTATTGGGAACTTACTGTAGTTGTTGTGTGGTGCTGCTAAAGGACTGGAGAGCAGAAAGGTTCAAGTGTTAATAAAACAAGCATGCAGTCTTGACAGCTTAAAGTATGCAAAAAAAGAGATCAGTCCAATAATGTGGATGCTCGTGTGAGTAGCTGTGGAAACAGAACTTCACTTTTGGAGATTTTTTTATTTTTTTCATATCTCTAGAACTGAAGATCAGCATAATGAGAAAAGTTATCCAGTGTAACCCACAGACTTTATTTGCGAATTTGATGGTACTTGAGATGCTGAGTCACCATTAGCAGGTCTATGCATTACTGAAATGGGGCTCTCTATTGAGAAATAAATATTGGCCATTGGAAGCTACTTACTGCAGGTGAAGTTAGAGTCAAGACTGAAGTTTGAAATTTCTTTAACTTCATGTGTTTGGCTTGTTGTCCTGAATATGAAATTAGGTTTCCATAAAAACTGCAAAATGTGAAAAGAACCAGCTCAGTAATCCTGAATTGAATTTCAGAACTAGGTCACTTTGCTTCCAGATTCCTTTTCCCATATTAGAGTAGCAAAACCTACGTGTCACGCATTGCTTAGCAAGTTGTTGCAAGTTCAAAAAGTAAATTCTGGGGTAAAACTGGATCTGCTTTCCTGAGCCTGGTAGCTTGGCATCCATGCAATGTCTTCAGTCCTGTAATGGTCTTCTGATCTTCCTAATGCTTGAGAAAGCTGGAATGTCCTTTTTGGTGTCAGAAACCCAAATGCAAAGAAAAAGATGGAAGAATATGGTTTCAGGCATGGTATTACTTTTAAAACTACAGCTGTGATGATCACACATTAGTTCCCAGACACTTTTCTTAATTCCCAGACACCTTTCATACTCTCACTGATGTTTACTTTCATTATCTGTTGCTAGCACTGCTTGTTGCCATTAGCTGTTGCCACTAATACTTCTTCCACCTGGGGAAATATTTTGTGGTTAAGTTGCTTACAGAAGCAGGCTCTATCTTACTTCTGTTGGAGATGTTGCAATAAACAATATTTATGATTCTCCCCTGAGTTCAGTCTCGCCAGAACAGTGTCAAAAAAATAATCTTCAAGTACCTTCAAGTCCTTGTTCTTTTACACTTTAATCCATTTATCGCTGACTTTCTTATCTGAACCCTTCTTTAGGGCTGCAGGGTTCTGGTTGATGCACGGGACAAGCTGGGGATCCCTTGGCAGTACACGGAGAATGAGAAGCACGGAATGTTTCTGATGGCCTTTGAAAACAAAGCTGGAATGCCCATCGAGCCCGCCACCTTCCAGCTCTACGTCCCTGCCCTGGGCGCGCTCTGGAGGGATTCGGGAATCAAGGAAGCCTTCAGCCGCCGGAGCGAGTATCAGCTGGTGAGTACCATCTCCACGGTGGGAGGAGAAAAGTGCTGCTGTGTAAATCTCTCTTCAGCTGAAAGACAGCTTGCTCCGTGCGAGATGGAGCCACCCTGTTAGCTGTTTGTAGGAGTGCTGTAAACCTGAGCGCTTCAGCAGCAGAAATGAGTGGTAATTGGAGCCAAACTTGAAAAACTACATGGCAGTAAGAGGGAGTGGAAAAGTGCACATGACTGGATAAACTGGAAGAGCAAGAGGAACCAAAAAAGGCAGGAATTGGTTGAACTAAAAATATTTTAGCAGCTCAGTAGGTCTGTTCATAGTAGGTCACTGATGAAGGCACACTTAATTTGTAACTTTCCAGTCCTGCCAGCTTGCACTATATTGATACTGGCAAACTCTTCCTGCATGCAGCTCTTTTGAAGTGAATGCAACACCCATTCCGGCTGCTGCTCCCTGACTGTTTCTTTTCATCCTGACGTCTGCAAGTGAAACTTGGATAAGCAACTGAAAGATGACAGTGAGCATAAAAATGTGCTCTCTTCCCTGCTTTCTTGTTGTTAGGTCTTCATGCTCTTGTGCCAAAATAGCTGCACTTCTGGTATGGAATATGTTTCTGACAGCTGTTCATAATCTGCTCCTTTTTCTTCATATGTACAAGATGGAGAGGATTTTTTTCTTTCATTTCCTTTCCTTCCGTGTTCTGTGGAACAAGGTACTGATCCAGACAACCTGGTACTACAGTTGCTCTATGCTACCATTGTTTAATTGGAGGCACTAAAGGACAGAAACATGGCTTTGTATGGTCTCCTTTAGATTCTTTTACAAATGAAGTCGATACAGGAGAAGGAGAACTAGAGAAATTGAATAGTGAGATTCTGATTGTTCCCTCATGCTCCTTCTCTGTGTGGGTTCTCTAGTGTCTGGTACTGTAGTTAAACTCATGCTGCAGCCCTTAGGTACTCATCTGTCTCCACTAATAAGTTGCCTGCTTGAGTCTTGTTGTTGCATATCTTTGAAATCTGTCTCTGAAGTATCATGAGACTGCCAAATAGGTAAAGAATAAATGAAATGGCCAAGTAAAGCTGTCACAGGATGATTGGATAAACCTCACTTCCTTAGGCTAAAAATGAAACAATTTCCACGTTACAGCACTGGGGGTGGGGGGAAGGATGTGCAGGGGGAGAGAGGATGGATTAATTGTTCTGTTATTCCTAGCGTCTGTAGACACAGACTCTGCTGTTCTAAGCACTGTTCAAATGTGGAATAAAAAGATGGTTCGTGCCACAGGGAACTTGAATTTGCCATGAAACAGCTGTTAAGAGAATCCAGTATAGTAAGCGATAGTTGCATTAGCAGGCTGTTAAGATAGTTTGGTTTTTTTCCCTGGGAAATGCTATGGTCAAGCATGGATTTTGTTTCCCTCCCTTGCAGAGGGAGATTCAGATGGGGGTCATGTAGGAGGCTCATTCCTGTACTGGTTAGCAATAAAGTAGTATCAAACTAGGGGAAAGAAAAGTCCCATTTGTTGAATAAATAGCGTTCCAAAAGTAGTAGGCCTACCTCTGCATTCCCTGGCTTAGAGGATTAAACAGGAAATACCAAAAAAATAAAAAAGCCCCATAGAAACAAAGCAGAGAGGCATGCAAGTGATCATTTGATATGCTGTGATCTTCAGCATCGTGCTGGAGTTCCACGGTGCATCCTTTTGGAAGTCATTGGTGTAACCTGTGTGATGTTACTGGGGCACCTGGAACTGCTGCAGGCACCAGGGCTGTTACCCTGTCAGTGCTGCAGCCACGTGTGTCACAAAAACTCTGTAACTCCGTCCCGTGGAGCATCATGTGGCACTGACAGCATGAAAATCTGGGTGCTGTTATTTTATTGTGCAGGCTCCATCACCAGGGGATTAGAAAGTGCCTCACTTGTAACTGAAAAAAAGCACTTGGCTGCATAGAAGGTTTTTAAATGTAGTACATTGGTCTTAAGGATACAAGTGCTGCTTCTGGATTAAACAAATTGTTAACACCTTAATGCTTTGAACAAGTTTCCATACCTTGCTTCTAAGTTCAGCAGAAGTCTGATTCCCTGAGTATATGGGAACAAGCAACTGTACAATTCCTTTTAAAAAAAAAATTTAAACTACATAACGGTTTAAAGAGAGGTGGTTTAAGGAGTTGCCTAATTTGTAATTGCATGTGATATGTATAAACCCATACCTTCATTTAGTTTAAACCCTTGCTGGATATAGACTTGTGTAAATAAATAAAAGCCAGATATAGTGGACTCTGAGAAAATAAATCTTTTCTGAACTGATTTTAACTCAGGCTAAAGAAAACCTCTGCATCAGCACTCTCTTTCTTCCCTAGTATAATCGAGCTATTAAATGGAATATGCTTGGTTTGAACTGAATTTGTTATCTTTAAAGTAGTTCTTAAATCATCACCAAAATTTTTCAGCTTTACATTACTGTGATCTTTCTGAATTTGCCTTGACACTGTCTGAAAAAACAACCCCACTCAGCACTGGCATTTTCTTCACCCTTGTCTTGCAGTCAACTGAACGCCAGCTTTTTTTCTAATCATTGTTATTTTGGCTTCAAAGTTGCAGGATTATTGGTCTCCTTTTGAATGCTCTGTTTCTCCAGGAAGTTGTGTGAGTGTTAAAAAGTGAAACACTGGGACTTGGGTGTCAACAACACTGGGTTGGTTGGTTGACTAGAGCTGAAAATTGTAGTGTGCAGGTGCCTTCCTATGGTCTGCAATGCCCAGCTCAGTGACTGACTCAGCAGTAACAAACTTGTTGAAAGAAAACGGCTCTGACCATAACCCTGTGCAATCTAAAAGCTGCTTCTCTGGCACCGCAGAAGCTGCCTCTGGGCTTTTGAGTGTTTTCTGCTTCATTCTCAGTGCTTACAAGTGCTGGTTGTAAATCCCTGTCTGGGTCTTTGAGCGTTTCAGAAGTGAGTGGGTGGATTCTGCAATAGCAGGCTGCTTTTTTTTTTGCTTTTGTCTTCCCGGCCTTTCTTAAAGCAGACAAACCAATTTTGCTTTCTTTTCACAAACATCAGCCCCTCACTCTGCCCCTGCCCCAGCCAGTCCCCACCAACCCAAGTTCCTCTGTTCCTTGTATGGGAGCCAAGTAGTTTGGGGACAAAAGCTTCATTGTATGTTTGATTCCATTGTCACGTCTGTCCTCATTTTTTAACTACTGGAATAGGAATTCCTTTGTAATCAGAAGGGGATTCTTCTCCCTTCTCCCCTGCCCTCATTATCCCCCACCCCGTTTTCTGTCTGTGTGTTAGGAAGGAGTACATTGGTCACGACTCTCCAGATGTCCTGGACGTTTGTCCCTTGGAGGGTGCCCGTGGTAGCTTGGGCAGTACCAGCAGGGGGAGACAAATCCCACTGGGAATGGTTCCTGGAGAATGGGCACTGGGATTTCAGCAGGATTGGCTGCAAGGCTGGGAGCTTCTGCAGTTTGAGCCTGATGACAGGTGCTTGGGTGGGCTTGGGAGTTTGGGTGCAAGCTCTTTTTCACCCAAAAATCACATTTCCTTTTATGCTATAAACCATGGAGACCAAAACCAAGGTAGGAATTGCTTTGGTCTTGTGGTTTCTGTTTTGTTTTGTGGTTTGGGTTTTTTGGTTTTGTTTTTTTTTCCATCCTCTCAGGTCTCTACTATGAGAATGTGAAAAGCCATTCACTTCTTCTTTAATGTGTCCAGGACAAAAAGTGTGACACAAGATTAGATACTCTTTTTGAGTTCTTGCAGCTCAGCATGCTTGATGTCATTGTGGATAAAGATGGGACAAACAGGCCTTGTCAAGGAAAAAAATTAAATTTTTATCATGGGCAGAACAGATGGATAGTAATGAGCAGATCTGCCAAGGCCATCATGTGGCTTTATCAGTTCTTAGAGCAAAACTGACATTGTTGATATAGAGAATATGTTCATGATCCATCACCAGAATATCAATTAGAATTGTTGTTATTGATGTATTAGTATTATTATTGGTGTTTCTGGCACTGTTGAAAGGCTTTCTGGTGTTTTAATAGCTCTTTTTTAAAGAAAAAATAAATGTCAGCATTAATGGGAAGCTGTGGTTCCTGAGAGGGAAGTAAGACTCCTGCAAATATAGACAAAAACCTTAGTACTGTGTAGCTATTTTTAGATGTGTGCACAGGGAATTGTATGGAACGCTTCCATTAATACTTCAAATACTGAGAGCCTCTGAAGCCTTGGATGTGGGAAGACTCTGGAACATGTTTTAAAGACCCTTCCTTTTATATTCATTCACCATTCTTTGGGTGAGAGGTGAGGGCGAATTGGGGGATATTTGCAATAGGACGTGGGTCACTCCCCTGAGAATTAACTGTGGGGCTTGTTGTTTTTTCTTTAAGCAGAGCCTGGAATTGGTTAAATTCTGCCTGCCAGCACAGGCAGTGAGCTGGAACACTGCAGAGGGAACAGCCTGCTCCTTGGGGTAGGAGAGCTTTGTTGGTGCATTCTCCCCATGCAAGGAGCTGATGGCTTCCAAGCCTCCCAGGCAGTCAGCTGTGTGTTCTGGCCAGCCTGCAGGGGAGGCACAAGTTATTCACACTAATTCTTGGTTGAGAGGAGACAAACTGTGGCTTAAACGTTTTTATTTTTGTACAGAAATGCTCAGTACAGCAGTGATGGAATCAGGAGTTGGGCTGTACATCAGCCCCTGAGGCACTGGGAGATTCTGTGGCAGCCATTTGGCTGAAGCCAAGTGAATTGAGAGATGGGGCAGCAGAAAACTGATTTAATGTGAGAAGCAGGTGACTTTTGGAGTGACATATTCAATGAAATCTACAACAATGCTCTGTATTTTGTTAGAATTCTTCAGTGCACTTTTAACAGAGATTTCCTGAATCCTGAAGTACGAAGTTTCCGAATGATTATTTCTCCTTAGGATGCAATGGCAGAGTAGAGCCAGCCCTAAAAGCATGTTTCTAAGCAATTTGCTCTTTCAGCACATATGGCAGAGCCCTGCAATGCAGGGATACTTGTGCCTGGCATGGCTGTGAAACACTTTGCACTTGAGGAAATACCGAGTGTCAAATCAAGCCCAGCTTATACAATTGGCTGTAACACAAGAATGAGCTCTTCTCTTTGCAAACTACTGTTTGAATATGAGCTTACACAAGAGACTGTGAATGTTGCCTATTCTGCAAGGATGATTTTTTTTTTCCCAGAGCTGTGAAACTCTCATATTTCATTAGTGAAATCCATTGAGGCTTGACCAATGCTGGTGAGATGTACAAAGGCAATAACCACACTGTTCAAAGTGCCAGCCTGGGAAATCTTGTTACCATTTAATGCATGTAATTGGGACTAGGCAGCAGCTCTGCCAAATTTTGAGCTCCACATGGGTATTTCCTAGCTTGCAGAACTCCTGTGAAACTGAATTATTTCTGGGAAGTTACGTGGTTTTTTTGTTTTCTTTTCTGGATCTGGATGGGACATAGCACTCTAACCCACAAATTTTTTTACAAAACAAGAGATTGACAGTAGAGCTACGAAGCAGAAATTCATGTTTGCTGTTGCTGAGCCTTAATTTTTTTGTATTTGCACACTATTAGTGTTGAAAGTCAAGTACATCTGTATCTAACAATATTATATTATTTCTTCCTTTTTGAAGCTAATTGTGAACCTGTGGATGGTAGATTGGCTTGTCTGAATCACAATACATGTAAGGAGCGATAATGCTGTAATTCATATGTATAAAACACAATAACTGTCAATTATAATCTAGTTTTGTTACGTTAGAATTCTGAAAGAGTAGCCTTATCTGACACAAGATGTCATATCAGCCCAATAGATCGCTGACTTGCAGGCTTTACCAAAAGGTCACTGACTTGCTCTGGACTTGTATGGAAGGGAGAGTTATGAAGGTGATTCTTAGTTAACTGTCTGAGCAAGGTTTTGGGCCAGTGTCATGGCAGTTAAGTGCCAGAGATCCAGATTTAAATTCTTAGTTCTAGTTCTGTTTCCAATCCCAAGACCTCCAAAGTTTATGGTCAGGTTATGGAGTCTGACTCATCTTTGTGTAGCAGGAGGAGTTAATTGCTTGTTTAAGTGTAATACTGCAAAGCATGGTGGCTGCTCTGCAGCAGGAAGGATTAGCAGCTGGAGTCCCTGGCTTCTAATCCTGTCTCTATGACCAAATAGGAAAATTTTTTTCAGAGCAAGGTCTCAAGTAAGAACCCTCAAATAGAAGTGGCATTTTGTTAAAGGAGGTGAAAGTTAGTGAGATATAGTTTAGGTTTTATTAAAAATTGTGACTGGAAACCTTCACACAAAATTCTGTGGGTACTGGCTAAGGCTGCAGAGTTTGTCAATTTGCATCTGCACAAGTTCAATCCTCAGTCTTACATTTGCAATATTCTTAAAAGTTTAAATGAGATATGTTAATGAGCCTGCTGCCTCCAGAGAGCTCCTGGAGCAGTGTGGGGTTTGGCTGTGCCAGTTTGTCTTGACAGTCAGGGATTCAGCCTGAGGACTGAGCTGGAGCAGGAGGCAGAGTTGGAGATGTTGGCTGTCACCCACGGCAAGGAATGCTGCACTTGGTACTCTGTTTTGCTTTAAGTGCCATTGAACAAGAGGTGAGAAGAACTTGCATTTAAAGTAGGCTGGATTCACAACCGTTTAGGGAATCACTGCAAACCATTTTGAATTCTAGCAAAATCTGCTCTTGCAAAATCTTTTCTCGGTGACAAAAGCTGTTCTCTGAGGCAGAACCAGCCTAAGAAAGCTGTAATGAGTAAAGCAGTTATTAGCCATTCTTAAATTCTTTCTGCTATTGGAGAGAAATAAGAACCAGAAAGGTCATGAATTATGACTTTTTTGAAACAGTGCAAGTGGAAAAATCTGGGAGAGCAGCAGTTTGTGACTGTACCTACCTGAAGCCTCAACCAAGCATTGAGTGCTAAATGCTCTGTGGAAAAATAGAAGGATTCTTGCCATGAATTTCTCCTGACCTTGGGTTATGACAAAGTGCAACAGCTGGGTGAAATGTAGCCTGCACAGAATTGAGAGGATAAGTTGGAAAGTAATGAGCAGATCATACATAATAAATAAGTGGATAACAAGAAATTGATATGCCTACCATATGGGAGCTAAGATGGATCTGAATAAAAAGAGCTGTGCTACTGGGTGTCCTGCTATTCTCTATAGTGAATTCCCAGCACTCAACAATTTTTTAATTTTTACATTGTTTAACGATCAAAAACTTTGGGCAGAATTGCCTCCAAAGTCTGTAAGATGTGCAATTAATGCACTTCATTAATGCTCTGCTCTCTGTGGGTACCAAAAGGCTGAAATTCAGATTTAGCGTGGCCCTGCCTTTAACTTACGGATTCTTGAAGGCAGATTAAGAGGTCTGGTACTATGTATGGCTTCCTGTAGGAGCTTTTTGCTACTGGCCCTTGGAAGCCAGTATGACTTCATCTTGACTGTGTTTTTGGTGTGGTTAAGATGAATGAGAGAAACAACTTCTTATTTACAGCTCCCATGGTGAAAATTCATTGCAAGCGTTTGCCTCTTGCTTAATTTTTCTGGTTGCCATTTTTCAGGTTGAAAGATTTCAATTTCCTTATGTGTATTTTACTAAGTACAGACTTTTTTTTTGCCTTTACCTCTTGTTAATTGAGCCCCTTAGAGAACTGTCTGGGTGTCCCAAAAGGTTTTTTACTCACCCTCACCTCTCTGTGTGTGTATGGAAGTGGTTATTGTTTGCTGTCTTACCTTCAACAACAGCACTGAAATACTAAATCTAATGTTCTTAGGCTTTTGGCTCCCAGCTCTTGAGAATAAATGCCACCTTGGTTCTGGAAAGAAGCTTTAATTTTATTTTGCATTAAATAATTAGAAAAAATACTTGGTATGTTTGTCTTTGCAGAATTGTTGTTCTAAGCCCTAATTAGTGCTACTCTAAATCTTGCAGGACTGTCTTGAATATGAGGATTTGTTCAGAGCAAGTACAGCTGTAATTAATCTTTGCATTCCCATCAAGAAATGCTGGCACATGCTGTGAGAAACAAGGAAGGAAACTTTCAGTTCAGGCTGTCTGAGCCAGTACCCAACTGCAGCTACAAACCACTGGAGTAATCTCTTTATCCCTTTCTAGTGTGCAGGAAAGGTCTGGGCAGAGACAAATCCAGCCCAGTGAGCAGCCTTTAGCTTTGATTATGCTGTTTAATTTCATACTCTGAAAGTTTCTGATGGACCTCAGTCATTCAGGAGACTTTAAAATTGGCAACTAGTATCACCTTAGAGATTCCCAGTAATGAAAATGTATTCCAGAAATCTGAGAAGTTAGGCACATTTAAAGGTGCACTCTTTGAATGACAAAGGGACTCTAATGAAGAGTTCCTTCTGAAATTTGGTGGAAGCAGGAGAGAACTCACATATTCAGTAATGAGCATCTGTGTAGGTTAAAGCCATGGTAGCACAAGGACAACTTCTGTTTGAGTTGCTACAAAAATACTTCATTATGCAGAGAGACATTTATGTTAATGTTTATCTGCCTCAACACAAAGAATACTGTTTTTAGTGGAAGGGCTCCACTTGTAAGACTGGTTTCATCCATTCAGTCTCCGAGATACAGTTGGAAAGGAGACTTATATTTGTGTTCCCATGATACGGGAGTTCAAAGTTTTTGGTGTATGAAAGCTACGTGTACTACTTGAAGATCCAGCAAGGACTGGCTTAGCTGTGTGAAGGAAAAGAGAGAGCTCCTGCTACTTGCTGTGTGCTGTATTAGCAGTTTTCTGACCCTGTGGTTGGTTTCAGGNACAGGCCCTGCCCAAGAAGAGGTCACTGGTTTTGTTAAGCCTGTCTCCCTGACATGGCTCTCTGCTCAGAGCAGCAGTGCTGACAGTGCACTTCAGAAAGTTCCAGTTCTACAAGTCAGCCTTTTGTACCTCATTTATATGTTCTTTGTAGTGATTCAGCTTTTTTTTGGTACCCATTCAGCTTTTTATTAGTACCAAACCTTGTGCTTTTCACTTAGAACTGGGACAGCGAGCAAGGGTGTTTTCAGTGCGTTTAAAAAAATGTTCTAAAAGGTTCCCTTGAGAAAAAATAGTAAGAGGTTAAGGCTTGGATTTTTCAAAGGGGCCACTGAATTTAATAGGATAACGGGTAATGAATGCTTTCAGGCTTTCCTGAATATCCTAGTTTATTGTAAGCTATGTAGGATCAAGAACAAGTAACATGAACAGATGAACAAATAAGCAAAACATTAGAAACTAGGTCTGTTTTTACAAAGAAGTCTTATTGGCATATCTTCTGTATTTTTATACTTAGCAGATATTTGAAGTTGTTCTTTACTTGTCACAATGACAGTGAATTATGTTTAATGAGCCCATGTTCTTTAAAAGATGGGACCTGACAGGAAGCTGAAAAGGAAAATGCAGGTAGGATGGTTAGGCAGCAGTCACCTGCTCAGGTGGTGATGTCGTACCCTTGCTACCCATCCAAATCCTGACCTTTTCACAATGACTTCTCAAAAAGATTGTAATGTCTTTAACCTACTTTTCTTCTGTTTCTTCCCCTGCTCCTGCTGTCTCCCAAACGAGCCTGGTTTGCCTTAAAATCTGGAGAGTTGCACTGAATGCAAACCACTGTTGGCTTCAGCTTGCCTTGGGCTGTAGCTCTGGACAGACTAATTCCGGTGAGCAATAGGAAATGCTGCTTTGGGGAGTTGTGCTTTGTGTTGTGTACGTTTGCTTGTGCTGGGTGGGTTTTTTGGAAGCTGCTCTTAGAGGAGGGGCAGATGCAGCCTGGGGGAGGCTGAGCACAGCTGAGGGGCTGACAGGCTGTGCTGCTGGGGAACGAACAAGCCATGGGCATCCCAAGTGGGGGCAGGAATTGCCTTAACCTGGTGCTTGCCAAGGAATGATGGCAGTGTCTTTATCTCCCTGATCCTTCTCCCAAGCAGTGGTTCCTTTCCTGATGCCAGAATAAGATGCCTGTATCCCTGTACCTCATAGAGTAGTTTTTCCAGTGCTTGTGTTCTGAGTTACTGGAGTATCTGAAGTGCTCACAGACTGTTCAAATCCAGGCTCTGTTTCACGGGTATGGAGGGAGGAGGAGGTGGGCAGATGAGGCGAAGAAACAATGTTTGGCTTTTGACTTGAGGATTTATGTTGCAGTGGTAGCTGTGCAGCAGGGAAGGGTTTCATCAATCAGATGACTTAAGTTGCATCTGAATGTGATGCTGTTCCAGGAAATATCTCAGTGCCCCGAAGTGCCACAAACCCACCAGCTGGTAATCAAACACTAGTGGAGGGAGCAGAGCTGCTGAGTGCCCTTCCCAAAGGAGAAGGGTAGGGTTAGCTCAGTGTTTCACTTCTCCTTGCCCAGCTGCACTGCTGGAAAAGCTTCTGTCACAAAGGCAGAAGGCAGTGTGGTCCCCACCTTCTCAGTAGTTCACAGCTACACCTAAAGCAACTCTGAGGAGTAAACCTGTTTCACTCTATTATTGACTTAGGATTTGGGGGAGGGCACGAAAACCTCTTGGAAACATCATGCAAGATTTTCTGTTTGAGAAAGTGGAAAACATGTTGCTCTGAGAAGTAATTTATTGACACCTTTCGAATGTCTCCTCTGTATACAACACAGATTCCTGCAGTCAGACTGTGGCAGACTTGTGCTTCACTTGGCTTTCCTCCTGAACAAACTGTTGCTGTTTGTCCTTAGAAGGTCTGCTCTCCACCCCGCCCCCAGAGCTCTTCATTTGACTTGCTTTCCTTGATACTCGCTTAATTCTACCTTGGAAAACTCAGTAGAATCTCAAACTGGAAAAGCACTGGTTTATTGATGGAACTCTTTCCCATTTAATTCTCCACCTCTGAATTCAAGGCTTTGATCCATGTGGTTTCAGTCTGGTCAGAGCACAGTAGTGAATCAGCAGTGGTGTTAGATGTGGGCAGGAGGCAGAAGAGCCACCTACTATATCCTCTTCTTCTGTCTTCTTTCTTCCAGCCCAGCACATGCACTCCTGCTTGCAGGGAGTTCAGCTGGCCATCCACGTGGCTGGACTGCTGCCCTCTCTCCAGTTCAGTAGGATGTGACCAAGGCTTTAATTAGGATTTTTTATAAGCTAGTCTGCTCAACAGCTTGGAAAAGTTTGTTAAACTCACTTCGTTTTCCACTGTGGCATGATTAATTTCTATGTGTCACTGAGGCCTTAAGGACAGAAGCTGTCACCTATTTCTAATCACAGATTTCATCTTTAGATTTTTTTTTTCAGACCTGAAAGAGAACAAATTCTGAAATTAAACTAAAAGTAGTTTAGATTGCATGAAATCTTCATACTGAAGATAGGGTGAAGATTTAAGTGCAGATTTGGAGAATTCCTCCTGCTCATGCCAAAACCAGTGTCAGAAAGGAAGAGAATATTTGAAATAGCTGATATGTTTTGATGTGAAGAGATAAAAAACCTTGCAAGATAATACCTGTAAATACGGTCACAGAGAAAACTTGACTTTATTGTGAATGGAAACTGAAGTTTATTTCAGGTCACCAAAGGTCCTTGGAGGTTCATTCATCTGCTGTCAGTGGCACTGGAGCAGGAGAGATGAGGTTGTGGAGAGGGCAGTCACTGCATGGGTGAAACCCTCTCACAGACCCAAAACACAGCTGGGAACTAAAGAGATAAATGTTCTCAGCATGTGACATGAGACAGCTTGATCTGGGGCATTTACAGGTGTGGGTGAAGGTCAGACTTGGTAGATACGAGTCTTGCTGTAAGTGGGGGACACAAGATCCTGAGGAGCTTCTCAGTGCAGAGAGCAGGGTGAGAATTTCCACTGATTGGAAAGGCACTGGGAAGGCAGGCAGGGTAACAACAGGCAGAAACTGCCCCTCAGAGTTCAGAGCTGGTCAGTTCCAAGTCCCTTAGAATTAGCAAATACCAAACTTCTATTGAAAAAGGAGATTTTTGTTTCTGGGGCAAAGGATTTTTGAGAATCAGATGTGAGGCTGCCTTGAGGGGTCGCTCAGACTTGCAAGCCTTGTGTTCTCTGTGGTTGAGCCTGCCAAGCGCTGAGGAAATGGGCATGAGGCACAGCTTCAGAGTAATGTAAGCAAGGTGGAATTTAATTTCTTTCTGCACTCTGTTCTCTGCACGCTTGATTTTATAGGAATTAGACTTGAATAGCACACCTGAATGCAGCTAGGACTTAGGATGCATTTTAGCTGAAGTCTTACTTTCAGATACTGTGCAGCTTTCTGAATTTTGCAAGTGCCATCATTTTAGTCTGCCCGTCTAAAAATGTCTCAGTTGTATACATACAGACAAAACAAGAAAATCTTATTTAGAACAAAATTTTAAAGAAATATGAGGATGAATGACACTTTGCAATCCTTATAGTCACCATTTAACAACAGACAAATTTCAGTATGACATGTCTGAGCTGATATTTCCCCGAAAAGTGGAGCATTGGGACACTGCAGCAAATCTTCAGGGTGTAAGTGGAGCAGGAAGCATCGTTCTGCAAGATACTCAAGGTTATGCCTCTTGGAAGTGCATCCAAGTTGCTGAGCTTTCCAGCTGGCCACCTGCCATGGAAAAGTCCAAGCTCAACATTCTCTCATGGCTGGTGTTAGCTGCTTTTTCAGCCCACAAGATCTAAGATATTTATTTCCCATCCCCTGATCTGATAAGATTTGAAAGGGAAACTCGCTGGTAAACTTGTGATTTAGTCTTGATCAGATAGTCAGTACTGCTGACTAGATTAATTCAGAAGGTTGGTTTTTTTTTTGTCACTGTCTGTTCTAGTGCTGCAGACGTCTCCTGTAAACAAAGCAAGTTTCAGGTTTGCATTCTGACCTGCTGGGAACAAAGCATGGGCCTGGGGTCACGGAATAACAGGATTATGCATCATTCCAGGGCACATAAAAACATCCAGTTGCTTCTAAATTCTGCCATGTTAGTTGAAAACGCCCGTTTTCCCGTGGCAGCGGCCCACTGAGAATAAATGGGATAATTTGCGGATGATGGGCCAGAATCTTGGATCCATCCCTCCTTCTGCATTCGGGACTTCACTCTAGCTGTGGCAGGAGTGGAGTCTCAGTTGCCTTTGGGGTGTTGAGCTGGCTGTGCCTGGAATGAGAAGCTGAGCCTGGCGAGCGCTCACTCGGCTCCAGGGAGAGCCTCCGGTGTGGGACATGAAAGGGCTCTGGCAGCACTTGCAGACAATGAATTCCCTCGGACAGCTGGCAGGGAAACAGGAAGGAATCCTTCCATGGGATGCTTAGGAGTAGGTCTGGCCTCCACTCGTGCCAGGACTGAGCCGGGCTCGCTGCTGCTGTTGGATGCAGTCGTTGGACTATTGTTGTTTAAACATAGCTGTGATTCTTCCACATGAATTTGGTCTATATCCCCTTCATCTACTCCTCAACTCTTGCTAGCTGCTGGTCAGTGAAGGGGCTGAATTCCTGTGGTTGATGTGCAAGTCTGGTTAAGGATTTTTCTAGATTTATTTTTTTTTTTTAAGCTAACATTTAGTGTGTTTGTGTTATACTTTGTGTTTTGTTTGTGGCTAGTACTGCTTTCTCTGCTGTTTGCACCTGTTTTTCTTCCAGCCAGTGCAAATCTGTGAAGCAGAAACAGCAGTGATTAAGACAGTAAGTATGAGTAAAATCAGAATTACAGGGATCTTTTGTTAATGTTTCTTGAAGCTTTTAGTGTAGGATGGAGCCTGCCTTAATCTATTAACAGAAAATTCCTTTCTTCCTGGAGCACTGCTGCTGGTGTGCATATTTGAGACAAATGAACAGAATTGTTAACCTAGTCCAAAAGTAATTTATCTCATCTACATCCTGTTGATGCAGAAATACTTAGAATTTCAGGAAAAAATGTAACTTTGGTTTTCCCTTGCAGCACTTGGGAGAAGGAATTGCTGTATTTGATTGCTGGAAAAAGCTAACACATGTTAAGAGTTGCCCTTCAGCGCAAGAACCCTGCTCCTGTGTGTTTCTTAGCTGCAAGGCTGGAATTTCAGTCACAGCATTCCACAAATCTTAGTACTGATGTGGAAGCTCTGATTAGCCTAAAGTTTTTCTGGAGAATTAAATATTTATCACCTATTATTATCCATATGCTACAAAGCACAGTTAGGGCACGTGTCACGTAGGATGAGTTAATAGAAACCCACCCTGACGTGTACAAACAAATTTCTCCATTGCCTGTTTGGACTGAACTGACTAATAATAAAATTTTAAAATATTTTCAGACCTTCTCATCTGATATCTACTGTATGTGAGTAGGCAAGAGAAAGGGGAGGTAATTTTTAGAAGTTTGGAACCATATGGTACTTTTTTCTGTAGTTGGTATGTTTGTAGGGTCCAGATAGCAGCAATTGGGATAAGCAGTGGAGTTGCTGGATGGAAGCCAGGAGCTCAGTCTGTTGTTAAGGAGGAAGTTAAATAACGCTGGAGAGATTTGATAGCTGGAATTCTGTACAGCTTAAATAAGGAGAAGTGGTTGGTCTCTGCACTGGAGCTGGTGATTGAATGAAAAATTAATGTTTGTCTTGTGTCAATAAATTTCGATGCCCAGACAGGATGTAGAATATCTGTGGAACAGATTTGCAGTGTCCAATGGGCATCAGCATTTCAGGGCAATTTAGGTTACTTCAGCATCCTCCGGGGGAATTCTTAACAAGCACAGACTTGCTCACCTCCTTGGAAAATAATACTGAATTCATCAGCTGTCAGAGAGGAGAGAACACATTTCTGGCTGCAGTAAATCCATGCCCTGTTAGCAGTGAGGCTGAATAGAAGTGCAGATTTAGAAGTAATCTCTTGAAGGAGCCTGCGGGTGTGGGGAGGGGAGGTTGTTTGTTTTTAGTTGTCCCTCAGGAGGATTTTAGCCCTTGGATAGAGGCAGGGTGCAGAGCCTGAGCCTGTTCCCTTCCAAAGGATTTGTGTTGTGGTGGCAGGGTGTCAGCCTGCTGCTTGTGTCCAGTACCTCTCAGTAAGGAAAGCATTTTCTGTTTCACTTTTTGATGGTGAGGTTTTGGTTCAGTACCCAAAAACTCGGCTGATCTAACTCCCGAACATTTTCAAATACTGGTCTCCTGGTTATTTTGTAACCTTGCTCTTCCCTTGGGCCTCTTGCTTTTATAAAACATCTGAAGTGGTGACATTCAGTCCCCTTACAGTCAAGAGGTGATTGACATCCCAGGAAACTTGGAAAAGAGGACCTCTCAGGGTTTTCAGAGAAAGATTTTGCTTGCAAGCTTGCTTTTTGTCTCTGCATGTCTCTCTCAAGCAGCTCTCATGGAATGGTTCCTTAAATAAAGACCAGCTCTGGATGAGACTGTGTCAAGGCTTTAAGTCCATCCCATTTATGTATCCAAGATCTCAGAGCTGGGAGATTCTCAAACGTCTTTCTAGGGTCTCCTGGATTTCCTCTGTGTTTCTCAGCCCCGCTGCTGGATGTTTCACAGCTCCTGAGCAGAGGGTGGGTGACCGTCTCTGATGTTTTATCTGGATCAGTGTTCTCTCACCTTGCAGATTCTGCTGCAGTTTGTGGCAGTTATTTGCAGTATCTGTTCCTCTGGGTGTTTTGCTGTAGTGTTGGGAATTCTGTTCGATCTGTGTTTTGTGTTTCTGTTAGATGTGTATTAGATGCTTCCTTGAAGTACAACATTTCCTTCCTCTGTGGTTTAATCTGTCATCTGAAACAAGCTAAGACTGACAGGTCTACCTTAAATTGTGCACTCTAAATTTAGCAGCCAGAGACAGAATGATCAGGAAGGGCTAAATTAATATTATGTCAGAAAGGCCTTGGGACAAGGAAAGGAAAAAAGTCATTTTGGAACAGAGGGTCCCCTTTCAAGTCTTCTAGTTCAGAGCAGAATTTAGAGGAACTGCTTTTCAGCAGGAAATGTTTGAAATGAGCCAGTATTTTAGGGAGCTGGATGATGGGATGTTTCACTGTCCTTTATGATCTGACCAAGGCTCACTCTGAATAACTGAGGGTTACAGGGACAGGTTGGTAAATTCTGGCCTTCCAGAACATGTCTACTGAGTTTCTGGGGATATTTTAAAGTAATCTGCATATGATTGCTGTGCATTTATTTTCATGCAATAAATACTGCTTGGGAACTCTGCCCAAAATGAGGCTGTCAATGGCAAAGGAAGTGATGCCAGATTAGTTATAATATTTCTGTGTGGAGATCTCCTATGTGTTCTGAACATAGCCTGAAGGGACAGGGATGTTGAATTCAATCATTTATTTTCATGGTGACTTACTTGGAGCTCATGTTAAGATGGAATTCACGTAGTATGAAGTATGTAGATTAAAAATTTCTTTATTTCGTGGCTTTCGCCCCTTGAGAATGCTGTGGTCAAAATAATCTAGCATATAAAAAGTTTCAGAGGCCTATTTCAGGAAGCAGGAGTATATGTTTACATTTCAACTTTCCTCCCTTTCTCCTCCACCAGTCAGTTTTTAAACAAATTGTACTATTTTCTCTGGCTTCACCAAACTTTATACTGCAGATAGGCCAGTTTAAAAGAACAACAGTTTTTTTTAAAAAAATAATCCAATAGTGATACTGCATTGTGGGCTCATTTGAGGCCTTCCGTTTGTGTTTTTTGGTTCTCCCAGTTCCCAGATGTGCAGTGACTCATCCTCCTGAACAATGGGAACAGCATCTCTTACTCCTTCTCTTGGTCCCAGTTGGCAAAAGCCTTACTCAGAGGGTCTGGATTGCAGAGGGAGGAGAGATCAGCAGTGACAGAATGAGTCACCCGAGCTTTGTGGTCACTCTTGTGTGGGGAGCAAGGAGTGGAACACGGATGGTCACTGCTGTACTCTGAGGCGCTCAAAAAGGACCGTCTGAGCTACGTAAAATTCATAACTCAGAGCTTCCCTCCCCCACAGCTGTCCCGTAAAACACGGGGCGTGGGTGCACGAGACGCCACTGAAACATCTTGGTTTAGTATCCAGGAGGATGAAAATCCATAAAAACAGCAAACTGGTTTGTAACTTCCCAGTGTGAAATGTACTAATAGAGCACTAGTTAAATAAGAAACGTTGGTGTGTAAGTGCTTCGCTGGCAGACTCTGCTGGGACTGTGACAGCACGGGGCTTCCTATCTCAGTACTGTGCTGGTTGAAATTAAGTAGTCTTTCATATTTTAAGAGCATTATTTATGAATATTGTTGGAATACTTTTAAAGGAAATACTGTCCTATTAGGACAATGCAAGATGTATTTTTAAATCTGAGAGGCAGAAGCTCAACAGCCTTCTATGAATGTCATTGACCTGAGGAAGTTTCTGGAGCTGCCGTGGTTTTTGTTGCAACATCAGCCTGTAGAAGATCTGATCTGGATCTTTCTTGTTTGTTTTTTAAGTGAACGCACCACGACGTGATTATATTTAGGTAGTTACACGTAGTATAAATACACATAGAGCGTATAAATATACATATATTATAAATAACTTGGGCTTTCATTTCTACTTTGCAAGCATAGCTTAAAATAGATTGTAATGTTAAAATAACCTTCTTTTTTTTTTTTTTAATAGAACCATTAAAATACCGAAATTGAAGTCATCAATCTGCATAAAGATATTTTTAGTATCTGATGAATCAATTGCAAATATTTGCTGACACTTTTATAGGAAGTCATGGTCATGGACCTGAAATAACTGGCTAAGATCTGGAGGAGGAGAGCACTTGAAGTGCTAAGCCAGCTTTGAGTGGAGCTGAATGGCCAGATGGATATTGGAGAAACACTAAATATTTGTACTGAAAAACCCAAACCAGCTTCCTCATAGCCAGTGTCTTGAAGAGAAAAAATAATTTAACATGAAAGGGGCAGATGATACTTTATTTTGATAATTATTTGCTTTGAATGAAAAATCTACTTTGATTTAGAAACCGTGTGTGTATTTTTATATACTTACATTTATATACATAAGCATTTGTTTGTATGCATGTATAATACCCAAAGCGTGAGACAGCTTTGCATAAATAATAATTTATTAGTGGAATTCAAAAATCTGTTGAAGTGCAGCTTGATATAAAACTCAATGAATTTGACTTCTAGATCTAATTAGTATTGCTGTCTATTTTCTCTGAATGACTAGGAAAAATGAATATAGAAAGGAATGCTCAGTTAGCATAATTGTTCTAATTAAAAGCACTAATAGCAAACAGTTGTGAAACCTGGAGTTTCCATATTTTCCTCATTTAATACGTTACGGGTTACTCATCAAGTCAGTTAATGCCCAGTGCACGTGTGTGCTGCTGGCTGGAGGAACTGAATGTGCTTCCCAGAACATCCCAGTTTGCTGGAAATCTGGTTAAGATGTAGAACAAGGTTATTCCAGAAGCCTTGGGAGCAGGAACTGAGGTCCACACTTCCACAGAACTTAATACAGCGAATTAATCATTAATTCATTAATCAGGGAATCATTAAAGCAGGAGGGTTTGAGTGTGTGTGCTGGGCTTGGGGTTATTACTCTGGAAGGTTTTTGGTGGGTGTTTTTCCTCCCTTCATGTTTGTGTGCTTTAATGTTTTGAGGGTTTTTAAACTTCAAACCCTCTGGAGCTTGTTGAAGGTTTGTTGTTTTGGCTGGAAACAGATATTTTGACTTAGGTACTGGATGCCTTTGGATTCTGTGCCAGAAGAGAATATTCAGATCTGTCAGACCATGCATATGGTGCTCACACCTGTTCCAGCCACCTGACTTGGTTACCCAGCTCTCCCAGAGCTTTCCCATTGCTGCTTAAAATGTCCCTGAACAGATTACATGGCTTAACTGCAACGTTAATAAGAGCTGGGTAAGAATCTAGAGAAGTCTGTTTTCCCTAAATTGCTGCCGAAATGAACGTGTATTTTTTCCATTAGTCAGTTTATTTCCTTACCTCCCTATCAATGTGCAGAATGTCAGAGTGATGGGTGTGGGGGGTGGGAGTTAGGGGAGGCAGAAGCTGTGAATCAGGTGGTGCTGCCTGTGTGTCCCTGCATTTCACAGGAACGCGGCTGTGGGAGGCTGGACGGACGGGCAGAGACTCTTGAAGCAACTGGGTAGGAAACTGGAAAAGTCTCTATCAGAGATGGCCCCTCTGCAGTATTTTTGCACATCTGAAGGCACTGTGTGGGACGGAGCACAGCAGATAGAGAAGGGGGTTTTTTGTGGCTTCAGTGTTCTTTTCTTTCTGGGCTCTCCCATCTCCTGAACATGACTAATGCTGTACAGGAAGCCCTTTTCTCTTATTCATGCAGTCTGTGATATCTCTTCTGATCCACACAGTGCCAAAAAATACAGGAAATTACTTTCACCTTATGAAAATTCATGATTGTAAGGAAGCTCTCAGAGCAATTGTTCTTTGGAAACTTCCCCTCTCCCCCATCCCATCCCCCCCAAAAAGTAGAAGTTTTTTTTTTTGCTAGCAATCCCTTGTAAATCTTTTGTTGATACATGGTAGTCTTTTGCAAATCCGTGTGCTCTCTCTCCTTTATGAAAAGACACTTCCAGTTTTAAATGTTAGGAAATAATAAGCTCCAACTCCTTTTGTGTGTGCCTTGTGCTGGGAGCGTGTACTTGTCCAACACTGAATCCTCTGATCTCCAGTCTGATTCCTCACAATGAACTGTTGTATTCATCTGTTCAGAGTTGTACTGGGGGCAATAATTCTGTTCTGCTGTCTCAGGCCTGTGGTGTAGAGGAGGATGTGTGGTTTGAGAATTTATATTGCAGCTGGAGTCCAGGGTAGTGCCTGGAGGAAGTTCCATTCTGAATTAGTGACTTGGTGAGGGCACCTACTGTCATTTGGTCACGACTGACAGCCCTGCTCAGTGATAAAGAATGGGTTTTACTGCCTAAAATCACTAAAAGGCAGCAGGATTTTCCACTTTATCGTTCTCATGACATGGCTACAACTACAAGGCACATCCTGAACAATAAAGAGGACTTGCTCAATTTCTTCTTCGTGAAGGGAAGTATTTGCAGGAGAGTTTCACTCCAGAGCAGTCTGCATCTGTATGGAAACAGTATTGTTACTTCTTTAAAAGTCTGTGCATGGCTTCTTGTCCCCACTTAACGCAAAGGGGCCCTTGGTGTGAGTGGGACACACAGGCGAGCTTATTTGATAAAAGAACAAATCCTCTTACACAAGAAAAATTTTCACACCAGAATGAATTTTCCCTGTAAACATTGCTATTTTCTTCTCAATATAACTGCTAAAGGACTTTGTACAAGATGAACAAATCTATTATTAAAAGTCTTGAGCCCAGAAGGGAAGCTGTCTATAGAAGAGCAAGTCCTTGAAAATGTTCCTTTTTTCATTTGTTTGTGACAAGCAAGTCTAGCTTAAATCATCATAAATTGTGGGGGACTTAAATCTTCCACTTTTCTAAAGACATGCCAGCCAGTCTGGGATATGCTTTTGTTCACTGTTATGAATTTTAAACAAAATACGCTGGTTTCTTATAAACGTACTTCATTTTTTACTCCCACTCAGTGTCAGCTAATTGCACTTATCTTACAAGGGGAAAAAAACCCAAATTCTTTAAGTCAAAGAACTGACTTTAATGACACTTCTCTTTTATTGTAGAGATTTACTGGTTAGACCTGGGCGTTTTTTCAAACCTCAACTTCGATTGTTCCAGTCCTGGTGATATTGCTCTGTTAGACCTCAGTGCATGTTGGGAAGAAGGCCTTGGTTCTGTTGGATTTGCTGTCCTAGAAACAAGCTCAGTTCCTGTGTCTTTCCTTTTCCACAGGGTGAATCGGTGAAATACTTCCTGGATAACCTGGATCGGATCGGTCAGCTGGTAAGAAACCTTCTCCCTCAGAACCAGGGAGCTCCAAGAGACAAGGAAAGCCTGAGTGTGCTGTGATTAATGGGGCTTGATTGGGTTTTTTTGGTTGGTTTATTAAATAGTAATGCAATAAATAGTTTGTGTTCTTTCTCTAGAAAAGTAGTAAACTCCAGCTCTCTGAAACTGAAGCTTAACATTTGTTTAGTTAAGTTAAATTTTAATATTTAAGTTAATTTAATTAAGTAAAAATTTAAGTTAAATTAAATTTTAAAAGATTAAAAGTTTAATCCTTTTTGACAGACAATAAACGGAAATTGTATTTGTGCACGTATTTTATCAGCCCTTCTGTGCAGTCTCTGGATCTCATTCTCTTTTCCTGATGTTCTGAAGGCTGATGCTACTTAAGGTAGCAGAATGAAACCTTAGCAAAATAAAAAACATTCCTAGCACTCATAGGATTCAAAATGTGTAATGAAAACATCTGTCAGGAGACTTGGAGGAGAAAGAAGGGAGATGACTTTCCTAAATAGTAGCAGTGATAAAGTTCTGAAGAACAAATTGCTCTACAGCGGTAGGCTGGGCCACAGCTTCTTGTAGAATCTGTTGCTGTACTTGCTGGTCATAGAATGTGAACCTGGAAGAAGAATTTCCATTAAAGTTTTCAAGATGATCCTTGAAAGAGTAATGAACTGTGGAAAAGCTAGATTTAAAAACAAACAAACAAACAAAAAAAAAAAACCAACTTTCAGTGATGATTTGATCTGCTTTATTGATCACTACCTAAGTGGCAATAACACTGTAGCTAAGAATTTCATAATGAAAAAATACACTTCAGCCTTAAACAAAGAGGCTTGAAGAATGAAAGTGTGAAGGAGTGAATTAGTCCTTTATTTTTGTTCTCATCTGTCTCAGGATCTTCTGTAGCTGTTTACCAAAGTGTTGAGCTAAATGGTCACCAGGCCAGTGTTTTAAAGTTGAGTATTCATTCTTCATCTGATAATTTTTAAATTTAAAAGCAGCTCCTGGTGATTTTACCCATTCTTTCAGTATTCAGGCATTAGCCAGAATTTTTGAAGGACTTTTTTTGACACTTCTCTCTTTTCTTTTGCAGAACTATTTCCCCAGCAAACAAGATATTTTGCTGGCCAGAAAAGCCACAAAGGGGATAGTAGAGCATGATTTCATCATTAAAAAAATTCCTTTCAAGATGGTGGATGTAGGGGGACAGAGATCTCAGCGTCAAAAATGGTTCCAGTGCTTTGATGGAATAACTTCAATTTTGTTCATGGTCTCCTCCAGCGAGTACGACCAGGTCCTCATGGAAGACAGGCGCACAAACAGACTCGTGGAGTCCATGAATATCTTTGAGACAATAGTCAATAACAAGCTTTTCTTTAACGTCTCCATCATCCTATTCCTCAACAAGATGGATCTTCTCGTGGAGAAGGTAAAGACTGTGAGCATTAAGAAGTATTTCTCGGACTTCAAGGGCGACCCTCACCGTCTGGAGGACGTGCAGCGTTACCTGGTGCAGTGCTTCGACAGGAAGCGGCGGAACCGCAGCAAGCCCCTCTTCCACCACTTCACCACGGCCATCGACACGGAGAACATCCGCTTCGTGTTCCACGCCGTCAAGGACACCATCCTGCAGGAGAACCTCAAGGACATCATGCTGCAGTGAAGGAGAGCAGCCCCTGCTCTGTTGAAGTTTCGCTGGAGGGTTCGATCGAAGTTTTTATCCTTTCTTTATGGCCCTTGCATGCGGCGTAGGACCCGCGCGAATTCCTTGGCTCAGGAATGCTGTACACTAGCCAGTCCAAACAGAGGAGCTATAGGCCGGAGGAGTCATGATGTTAGCTACTGAATCATTTGGACTAAAACACTACTGAAACCTGGCCGTGGTAGGTTCTGTACCGAGTTCAGAATGCTGAATGACACAACCACCGTCTGCCTTCTTCGAGAGCAGAAATCTCTGACAAACCATGGGTGGAAGACACGTTTCAAACGAATGCGCTCATTTTTCAGAGACACTAATTGTACAAACTGCCTTTTTTTTGTAGTTTGGAGGTGCTGAATCAATCAAACTAATCTAAACATGATGAGATTGGCAGCTGTATTGGAGAATGTTAATGGAAGTTCCATTCTTAACCCTTAGGAATATAACCAGGTCTTGTGTGTGTTCAGCTTTGCCGAGGGTCTAGAATCCACCTCCCGAGGTGGATGCACAGCTCTTGTCTGAAGGTTTTGCATGAGTCTCCTGAGGCAGAAGTCTAAAACTGTGTAAGGAAGCTCACGTTGGAGTAAATGGGATGGGGACTTAAGGCCTCACTGATACCGAGAAGGGTTTATTTTGCACTATGCGTGGAGGGTGTTACATCATGGGAAAACTGATTTCCTTGGTGCAGCAGCCTCTGCTGGAGCACCCAGCCATGTATCTGCACAGTGGGTGCTCGAGGGGGATGTGCTCCATGGCCGGCCAGCACTGTCCTCACACCCACAGTGGGCAGCATTTGTGAAGGTTCAGTATCTCACGTGACAGGGCTTCATCTGTACTCAAAAGTTTGGAAGCTGATTAAACTCTTTAAGCAAAGGTTTTGGTAGCACAGCAGCTGCTTGATTAGTTCCCAACAGCTGACCTTGTAGGAAGACTGAACACCCTGGAGATCCCAGCTTTCCAGCTGCACTGATGTATTTGGACAGTGAGACCTTGCTGTAAAATTAGCCTTTAATCTGTGTCTTAATGGGATCTTTAGCCCATAGTGACGCACATGGAACTCGGAGCACAGTCAGGTTTGGAGTCGCCCCTTTTGGGCAGTGGTTTGGGTATAAAATGGCAAGAGGCTGTGAATAATTTGGATGTGAACTCCGGATTTCCTTGTGCTCTCAATCTCTGCCAGGTGCCTTTTCTGTGTACAGACATTGAATCTTTTCTGCTGCAGTGGGGTACATGGACAAACCGAAGATATTGTAGTGCTATCCTTTAGGTAACTCAAACATAGTTTACTGTGCAATTTTTGTCATAGTTTTTATCCAAGAATAAAACCTGAAGGGCTGTTTGTACCCATAAAAAGTCAGCAGATTCCCTGGAGTTCTTATCCCCTTTGAGCCCGTAATGGCATGTCAAAACAAGCAAAGTTTTACTTCAGCTGGTAATCCCATGGGAAATGTGGTCAAAGAAAAGTCCTGTTCCGTTGTCCTTTCATGTTAATTTGGATAAAATCTGGAATCTTTCTTCCCCTCTGAAGCTTGCAGATGTTCATATCAGTATTTTTGTGTGGTTTCCTGATGTTGCAGCCTCCTGGCTTTCTTTGTGCAGGCTCCAGAGTGGAAAAGCTGTGGCTGTTTCAGTGCCTGTAACAGGCACAGAATCAAGGTAAGAAGCGACTGAGAAGTTGCACATGGGAAAATCCAACTTAAATTTCAGCAAACTTAAACAGGAATTAGCTTCCTTGTAACAAGTCTTATTTTACCAGGACCAACTCTGTCTTTTAAATATTTATTAATTTTTAGCCTTGAAGGGGAAGAATGTTATGTGACTAATATTCAGATGGGGGAAAAATCTTAAGATTCTTACATTTGAAAAGGAGAATGTTGAACTATGGCATGATGCAAACAAGTTTACTCATCACATAAGGTTGGTTTCTCTGAGCCCATTTGTTTGGCTGAAGACTAAGGCTGCTTTCAAAGCTTTCAGATGTTTTCTGAGTTCTTGGTAGTGGTTCTCACTTCACACAAGACACTGGGAAAGAGCAGGCAGTTGTGGGCTCACCTGACTTCTAGGTTGACTTGACTTTACTTCTTAGTTTGCTGTGAGCTTTATTCTTTCACTGAATTTTCCAGATGAGTTCATATTATGCTTGTTTTCTCAAATTAGTTAAACATTCCCTTTCAACTGTATTTGTTCTCAAGAATTACCTCAGTTTGGTGTCTGAATCTACTGTAGTTTTACCTGGGAGGCATAGCATGGAATTTCCTGTTCTGTTTTTCTCTTGACACTCATCCATGGTTTTGTATCCTTAGTCACCTTACGGATTTACCCTCAACAGAGCTAATGATACAACTTATATTAAGTAACTTAAAATCTGCACCTGGAAAAGAAACAGCATGAGAGAGCTCACGCTGAGCTCTCAAGCTGGTTTGTTTGTTGTTTTTTTTGTATGGTATGGCAGTTTTGCACACTAAGTCAGTTTTAGGGAACCAGTTTGCCCACCTTAGGCCCATTATTGCCTTTCTTGTTTTAATTGATGAAATGGGCCTGAGTGTGGGGCTGCAGCTGCAAGTGAAAATCAGTGGTTTGGCTCTGTGGGCTCAGAGTTCTGTCAGGTTTGGATAGTGATGGATCACACCAGGAACCCCAGGTGAGGAAACTCTCCTTGCAGAAGTCAAGCGCTTCCCAAGTTTGCAGAGGATTTGGCCTGTGAGTAAAAAGGACGTGGGGGTCTTTTATAACTGGCAGTTTTCTCTGAAAAATACTCTTCTTGCCACAACTGAGGGGGCTTGGGGTTTGTTTTTCAAGGTAAGCTGTAGTATAATAAAGCCAGAAAATCATGTTGTGGTAGATCAGTGAATTGCTAAAGCAGAGCTTAGATAGATGAGGTTGTTCACACATATTGGGACAGGCCTGGTCGGTTGCTTAGTCCTTCAACCAGAAACAAATAGAAAACTTTATTTTAAGTGACATCCTGGAGAATTTTGCAGGTAAACACAGCTGGAGAGAACATCTTTTTTTGTTAGTTTTATAGGCTTATTGTTCATTTTCTGGTCAGGAAATGGGTCACAGGCGGATGATCATCAGATGGAGACCTTGAACAAGTACTTTTTTTTTAAAGAAGAAAGCAGCTTTTTGCTGTCCCTCCTCTGACACCCGGGGTCAGTGACAGAGCGTTGCAGAGGGGTTGTCTCTCCCGAGGACAAAGAGAGGAAGCTCTTGCAGCCTGTGCTTGGGGCAGAGGCTTACGTAATCCTGGAGTTTAAGTAGAAAAACTAAATGGGAGTCATTTATCCGACACTGCTTTGTGTTTGTTGTCCTCAAAACAAGTGTTAAGCTAACAGAGTGTGTCGGTACCACTCCTGCACATTGCAGTGCTGTCAGGCTCTGAACGCTCCTTGGATGCATTGCAAGGTGACTTGGTGGAGTTAAAAAGGAAGAGTGGTTTTCTGGAAGTGACATATTCAATAGGCACTTGTCACTTTGGAGGAATGAAACAGTTCTTAATGTTGAAAATTAACTAGTGGTGGTTATGGAATTGAAACTACTGGCCACTCAGTTTTACAACTCAAAGACGCTTTCAGTTTCCGTGCAAAGAATGGATCTTATTTAACATGGCAGCCTAGATTATTTGACGTATTAACTTGATAATATATTTAATACTTTTTATTGCTGCTGTGTAAAACCTAGAACTAGGCATGTTACAGGAATGAAGCTCCTGCAGATGACCCTTCCCAAGCCTTCTAAGGCAGGTAAAGCTGAGCTGCAGCCAAGCAGGCAGAGTAGAGAAAATAATGGCAAATAAACCGTAGGGAAATGGAGCAGGAAGAGTTCATTTGTACATAGCACTGGAGACAAAAATGTAATTCCCCTAGGACAGCTGAAGTGGCATTTGGTGTGAAAAGTGGTGCATGTGGAGTGTGTCCCATCCTGTCCGTGTGTTGCCCCCCATCCTCCCCATGGCCTCATTCCCTCTGGGAATTCACCCATCCTGGTTACTGTGATCTGCAGAGAAATGTACAATTAAAGCAGTTAAAAGAACAGATGTGGTACCACTGAAGAAACCAGCAGCTTTCTTTAGTGACAGCTGCCTTCCACAGAACAGCATTTTAGAAAACAGGTCCTCTGCTGCCTTTAGATGGCTGTCTTTGTATTAACTATGTTTTAACTTATATTAACTTATGTTTTGGAGTCTTTTCTATGTGTGTACTTCTTTATTTCTGGGAGAAAAAATCCTTCTGTGCATGGACCTAGAGGGTTTCTCTAAAAGGCCCCTCTGATTTTCAAGCAGTGAGTTTTGACAGCTGACTTAGCTTGGCTTCTGTCATCAAATTTTCAGGAGTACCTGCTGCATTGATGGGTGATTTGTTGTGTGCCAGCTTGAGAGACAAACACGATATGCAGCCACACTTCCACACAGTGCAGTTTGTCATGTAAACCAAACACTGATCTCATGATGGGAACTCTAAGTGTAGCAGTACCCTCTTTTCTATATTCTCTCTCTAGTATAAAATCACGTGGTGTAGTCAGGGGTTTAATATAGCACTGCCAACTCTTTACCTCATACTCTGTAATTCTGTAACACAAAGTGGTGGGTGGGGTGTTTCAGTAGCAACTATAAAACATCTGTGCCTACTTTTGTAAATGAGCTTTTGACAGTTTTTTAGGGAGCATCCATTATGGGTCAGGAAGACCCAGGCGTGGTCTGGGCCCAACTTGGCCTGAGTTAATGCTGGCTCCACACAGTTCTAGGTGAGGACTGTCTAGCCTAGTGAGGAATAAGTGGTAATGCAAGACCTAATGCTTTTTAATTATACCTGTTTTGTAATTAGCTGGGGTGATCTCTGCTTTGTGCTGTGACGTGGGCACTTCTTTGTTTTAACACTAATCTTTTCTTACATAGATGGAAATGAGTAAAGCCAGGAGATTTGGAGCTGAAACTGCCTCTCTGCTGACCAGGTGATGCTGCCTCTTTGCTCCTCTTGGTGGCTGGGCAGTTCAGCTCGATCCTTGACATTTTTATCTTTCTAATGGCATTTGGAAAGCGGTGTTGAAGTTTGTCTGTGTGTTGATATGCTTGTGTTCTTACTGGGTGGGGAGTGTGGAGGTTCTAGATTGTCAGTGCTGGTGGTTCTGTGCCTGGCTTGAGGAGCTGCCCCAGCCCAGCTCTTGGCCTCTAACTGAAGCTCGTTTCTTCTGTCTGGTGTGAAAATAGTCAAAGGGGGAAAGAAGAGCAGCACTGACTTCCAAGGTGGGCATTCTGGTAAAAAAAAAAAAAAAAAAGCCAAAGTATGTTGGAGGGGAGCAGGAGAGGGGAGCTAGTTTCTAAATAGATCCCAAAAGCTGATGGTGCTTGAAGACTGTATTGAAGTGAAACGGCATCTGCACTGACCCCAAAGCTCTGAGTGACTCCAGAGAGCCATTGGCTGTGAATTAGAGCAGCAGGCTGGCAAGGCTGGCCCTGCCGTTGCTCTCTCTTCATCTGTTCATCACTGGGTGCTAAAACTCAATTTTGATAAAATACAGTATGGAGATCTCTGGCCAGACAGTGCATCTTACTCCTTCCTGACAGCTGCTTAAACTTTCTTCAAGATACCAGAGCACAAGAAGGTAAGAGGCTGTTTCCATTCTTTGAATAAAAACTACAACTGATGGAGAGCAACATTTTTTAATAAGTAGGACCTGAGAGAGCATCTTTTGAGGGAAGTGACAGGTTTTGAGTAGCACAACTTCTGTGCTGTTACTTCCATTGATCTCTTGTGCAGGTGGTTGGGCACAAAGGCTGAGAGGATAGCAGGGAGCAGGGGGATGTGGAGGAGAGAGGATCTGCTGGGAGCTCACGAGGCTTGGGAAGGTGGTTGGTGGACTTAGGTTTGGAGAGGTGTGTTCAGAGTCCCATTTGCATTGAAGCCATTAACCCTCTGTAGGATAGGGAGTGTTCCTCCAGGCTGTGTTGTCTGGAATGTGGAATGGGCTTGAATTGATGATACAGATGAAAAAGTATTTCTGGAGACTCCACTGAACAACAGTGCCGGTGTTTCTCGCTCTAGTGAGGAGTTGTCTTGTTTGTGGAATCAAAATGTACAAAAGCAAGCTAACAAAACACCAGGTTATCTGTGACACGACCACATAGCTTAGGAAGCCAAGTGATGTTATCTTTTATTCTGCAATGTACTTGCTCTCTGGTGCCTATGCATTAACACACATACTATGCAATATCAGTCTTTTTTTTTAAACCAGTTCACTACATTGGGCAAGAAAGGCCTGAGTTTAGCCTTAATTTTCTTAACAATTCACAGGAAAGTACTTTTAAAACAGTGACAAACTAAAAGAAGGTGGAAAATGCATAAAGTAAAAGCACAGTCCCAGACTGCTCACATAAGTGTCTTTCTAGCACCAAAACAGCATCCGTGATAGAAGCAGCTACTTGCTGTAATAGTTTCAACTTACGAAAACTGTGTACTAGATAAAATTATATTGTGATGTGTAAAAAGTGTATTTTATAGCTTTGGTGACTTAGTTTACTGTTTTGTATATATGAATTTTATAAATCTATTAAAACTTGACTTGTTATACTGTTCCTTATGGGCTTTTATCTTTCAACAGAGTTTGAGGTGACTTTTTTTCTTTGTTAATTTTTTTTGCTGTGAGAGAGTTGCTTTTTGAACAAACGACAGTGTGTTAGGCTCTCCCTGGGGGAGACTGCATGGAAGTGCAGCTGTCATGCCATGAAATCTGTCTGTATGTAACCTTTAGGTATCTCCTACTCCTCCAGTCCTGGTTGGAATCATTCTCCCTGAGTGTGTCCAGGAGCTCAGTCTGGTGACACATTAACCTGTGTGAAACTTGGAACTCATCCATCTGTGGCATTCCCGGGGCTGGCTGGGGCATTAGCACTGATGGGAAGTGGGAGGGGAGGCATGGCTGGAGTTTGCTGATGTATTTTGAGCTCAGCAAGGGAAGATAATTGGGCCTGTTGAGGTGGGGGCACCTGTTGGGTGTTCCTCAGTGCTGTGTAGGATTTGATAGTAAATAGCCATGGGGACTGTGCCTGCTGCTTTTCCAGGGCCAGGCCCCTGTCTGGGAGCACAGCAGAACCTTTGGAGGGTCACCAGTGTCCCTGTCACACAGCATTGCCATCCTCTGGCAAGCTGTGCTGCCAGAACTCGGGCTCCAGTCCTTGGGAATGCCATTGACCTTACCTCACATTCCCTCACTTCAGAAGGTCACATCTGGCAGATTTTTGTGGCAAGTCTTGATTGTTTCTTGTTTTAAACTATTAGTGCCAAGTCAATTCCACTGGCAGTGCACAACTTGAAACACTTCATGGAGCATTTCTGGTGCTTTCTACTAGCAATTGTAAATGCAGCACTTGAGCTGCATCGAGTCTTTGGGAATGGCTGACTCTTTGTCCCTGGAGTTGCTGGGCGCTTTCAGGTGAGATGTATTGCCAGTGTTCAGCATCTCTGAATTGATTTGATCAGCAATTGCAAATTCAGTATGCTCTAGTAGAAGGTGCCCTGGTGTGATCACCATAATCTGAAAAGCTCTCAGCAGCAGCAGCAGCTTTAGGGGATCTCTTTGGTGAGCTCTGGGGAGCAAAGTGGCCCTTTTGGGGCCCAGGTGTTCCTGTGAGATGCCCCTTTCCTAACTCAGTTGTGCAGGTGTTGCTCTGTAAGAGCAGAGCTGCAGCAGCTGGTTCTGCAGGTGGGTTTGTCTGTTCAGTGCCAGTGAGTGCTAGTGTCCCAGGGAGAGCCTAAACTCCATATATTAGCTTGGAAATACCTTCCCCGGAGCACTACAACTCCCTGTTCAGAACCAGAGGATCTCTTCTGCAATTTCAGTAATCCAACACTGAAGATAAAAGGGAAAATATGTCTGTTTCCTCAGGGAGAGCCTGGTCTAAAATGCAAAGTATAGCTTGTATTTTCGCTCAAGTGCACAAGGTGTAAGGTTTGGGGTGGTTATAGTAATATTAAAATATTCGTTAGAACTCTTTGAGGAGAGAAATTAAATAAATCCTTGTGGTTTCTAGCTCCAGCCTGGTATGTCATTATCCTTACAGACCTGGGAGGAGGTTTACTCAGTACTAATCCCAAATTTCTTGCCACTCTTCCCAAGACTGACTGGCATCTTGGGAAGCTGTGTGGTGTTAAGGCAGGAAGAGTTAATTAGGACGAGTGTTCAGGGATTTTTGCCAAAAGTAGCTTTCCCTTGAAGCCTCATTTTTGCACAGCAGAAGCAGACTTCAGTGAGAAGTACCATTTTTAGGGGAGAGAGGTGGTCACAGCCACTGTTAACTCACAGAGTGCTGGATCATGCTAATCCAATGTCTGTGGAAGGTGCTGCTTTTTCCTCTCCCACCCTTGCAAGCTGTTGTAGGCAATTGCACCCCAACTAGTAAAGAGCATGGCATTTTTTGTTGTGTTGGACAGTTGCTTTGTCTCCCCTCTCCCTTCAGCTACAGCAAGTCCTTGTTTTCAGAGTAGGAGTGGAATGTTCTCCCTGTTTATTCTTGGGAGAAGATATTTGTCTTTATGAGCTCGTAAAGCTATTAAAAGACTGGGTTTTACTATGTTCAGGATTAGACTTTAGAAGTTGCTTCAAAACAAGTGTCCTTGAGCTTGGGGCAGGAAGGGTGAGACTGAGCTGCCTTGGTGGGGCAGGGTGCTCCAGGTAGGCACAGGATGGTGTGGCTTGGGAATGCTCTGAGCCAGAGGAGTCTAACATGGGTCTGTGTTGTGCTTTAGGGGTTGTTGCATGGAAACCAGCAGCAGCTGCAGGAAGGAGGTGCTGGTTCTGCTGGGGGATCTCATGAAGGTGGGTCATTTGCAAGATTCATCCTCTGCCTGTCACCACGAGGCAGAGGAGCACAAGCAGTGCCTTCCAGGGCTGCCAGCCAGAGCCCTGGGCTGTGCCCAGGGAGCTTGGGGCAGGCTGCTGGCACTGTGTCCCTCTGGGACCTGCTGTCCCTTCCCGTCTGAGTGCCCTGTTCCTTCCCCTGCCTGTCTTCTGCCAAAGGCTCTCCAGGCTGTGACTGAGGTGCTGCACAGGGAGCACCCAGGTCTCCTGCCCACTGCCTGCCACATAAAGGAACTGTTTCTGGACCTTCTGCAACCAACCCCAATCCTGCTGCTGCATTGCAAGTGACTTCTGCGTGTTGGATTTCTATAGAGAGCACCCTACTTCTTCTTGCTGTTGGTTGATCCACAGCTTGACCTTCTAAAGTGACTCCTAATTATCATCTGTATTTCTATTTCACAGCTTAGCACGTTATTAGCTGCAAGTTATGTTCCCACATCTTTCAGAGTAGAAGGATCTCCCCAGGAACCTGCTGCTTAAAATGCAGGAAATCTTATTTAGGGGCTTACCTTCAATTTGGCCTACTACTTAGTCCTTTGTCAGCTGTTTTCTGCCCCCCCTGAGACTCTGGTACATGCAGAGAGGAGTAGGAACCGTGCCTCTGTGTTTTAGTTCTGGTCATAACCTTCATTTTCAGTGTAACCTTGGCCAGTGCTTTTGCTCCTCTGTGACCCAGGCTGCCTCCAGTCCTTTCACGGGTGTGTGCTGTGTAGGCTGGGGCAAAGTGCTGCTCACAGACCCCGTGCTTCTCGTGCTGCTGCAGCAGTGGAAACCCTTGCCGGTGTGAAGGGTAGCCCCTCCACAGGAATGTCTTCACATGACCAAACCCTGCAGTGGAATATTTCAGGGACCCTCTCTTCCAGCTGCTGAAGGACTTCCAAGTGTTTTCAGCCACTTGCTGCCTCTTGCCTGTGGGCGCTGCAGAGCTGCCCAGGTGAAGCTCTGAGTTGCCATCTCATTTATGTCTTACCTGGAGCACTTGTGGACAAGCTGAGCAGGTAAGTGGTGGTGCTGGCAGTGATGGTGTCCAAGATACCCATTTGCAGTCACAAGAGCTCCTCAGCAGAAATTCCTGCTCTCACAGCAGCACTAAGTAAGCCAAGTGTCACAAGGAGTCTCCCATCTGTGACTTCTGCCAGCCCTTCTGTGCCACCCCACTCCTCTGTTGTCTTTGAAATTTTATGATGGAAAGCTGCCTCTGTTCCCTGAGGCAGGCTTGTCATCCTGAGCCTCTCTGGAAAGTTTCTAAAGTTCAGCCTAATAACTCAGTACGGAATTAAGGAAGAGCAAACAAGGCTGACCAGAGAGTAATCTCTTGCTTAAAATAGTAAATGCGTTCAGGCAACAACTGAGCGGGTCCGGGGGCAGAACTCGCGTTTGTAATTCAAGCAGGGTTTGTTTGGAAAGTTGCTGCTGCTGGGAAGAATGTCTTGGATGAGCACCCGTCACCTTTGTGGCTGCCAGGAGAGGGCGGCAGCAGCGGCTCTGCTGCTCCGGTCCAGGCGCGCAGCCTGGAAAAATGTTTCCAGGAATTGCCGTCATCAGTCCCGAAGCCAAACTCCCTTTCTCTCCCGGAATGAATCATGCGGATGTGAAATGCTTGCGTTTCCGGAATCCAGCTGAATTTACTGCAAGACCATCTTTGCTACTCACCTGCGTGTGTAAATCTCCGGCATTTTTCCAGTGTCTTCCCGTTATCCTCTTGCTTCCTGCTCCAGGATCGCACTGATGGGGTGGAGACCTCAAAGTGCACAGGGCAAGCACTCCGGAAAGCCAAAGCTGTTGCCTCCTCGGCGGGAAATATCCTCTCCCTTCTCCCAGCTGCGCTGAATCTGATCCTCCCTGCCGGTGTGTTCGGACAGGAGAAATGGAGCTCAGCCGTGAGCTGTGGGAGCGTTATCCGTGCTCAGAGCTGAGGGAGCAGGGGATGGAGAGGGGTCAGCCTTCCCCTGGCAGGAGCGAAGAACCCATCGGCCTCTTGAGCTCTGGCTATAAATAGCCGGGAGGAACAGGGAGGAACAGCATGCCCTGGCCATGGGAAGGGAGGCTCTGCTGCTCCGGGTGCCAGCACAGCACCCGGCCCTGCTCAGTGGGTGCCTTACGGAGCAGGGAAGAGGGAAGGGCCAGGGTGGTAAATTCCCAGGCTGCAAGAGGAATGCACATGTGGTTCCCTCTTTTACATTAATAATCAATGAGTCCGTGAATGTTTCCAAAGGTTTTCTCTCCTTGTGCCAATCTACAGAGGATGTGAGTAGTTCCAGCTCATGCTCCAAGCCTGGTTTTGTTTGAACTGAGGCAGCTCTGGAGATGCTCCTGAGAGTCTGCCAAGAGACAATTGTCAGACTAAGGCTGCTCTTTGGGGCAGCCGAGCTGCCAGGGATCTTTCTGCTTTGCTCTGTGCCCATTTCTTCCATCTGCCCCCAACTCAATGAGAGTCCATCAGCCCGGATTGTGCTCCTGTGCTCAGCATAACCTCCAGCTGATGGGGCAGCGAGCAGGGCACTCTTGAGTGTTTGTGAGGGGGGAGAGGAGAGGGAGAAATCTCATTTGTGCCCGGGACTGACGTGCTAAGCTGAGAAGAACTCTCTGTATGGAAGAACTGCCTTGGTTTAATTTGCATCTGTTTGTTCAGATGGCCCAAGTTCCTGTGTGAGCATGTTCAGTCTCTAGTGGGGACCTGGCTGAACTCTTCCTGGCCAACTTCAGACCAAGAAAATAAAAGCACCTACATGGGACTTGAATTGGGTGTGGAGGTGTGGTGTCATTTAGACCAGCACAGGAAAACCCCTTAGCCAATCACATCAAAACCGTGTTAGCAATCTCAGAAAACAAAACACCTTTTATTCCTGGGGGGAGTTGCTGTTTCCCTGAAACAGCAACAGCTTGGGGTGAGGAAGGCTGGAAGCCTTCCAGTGACATGAGCAAAGCTGGCCCAAGGCAGCCCCAGCCTAATTGTCCTCCCAGCGCCAGCGATGAGGGGACGATTCCCCTTTGGACAGTTTTCTGGAACTCAGCTTCCTCCGCAAGGAGGAAAATTTGTCTCCAAGAACTTTGCGTAGCCCCGTGCTGTCCCTAGCAAAGGGCAGGTCCTTCCTCGTAGCAGGCAGCTGGCCTGTAAACATTTCCCACTTAGCCAGGGCATCCACGGTCTTGTCCACTTGAGCCAGCTCCTCCTCGGAGACATTCCTCTCCAGGGCAGCAATGCACATCTCCAGCCACAGCTCGTAATCCTTGATGGTGTCCGCGGCCTTGGCGTGCGCCGGGAGCCGGGGCTGGCCCTGCGCCTCCGGCAGCGAGCTCGGCTGCTCGTCCTGCTCCAGCTCCGGCCCGATGGACAGGCCCTGGCTGCACGTGTCAGGGGTCAGCGGCTCCGACAGCGACGTCACGGCCTCGGAGTCGTTCTCGCAGCACATCCCGGAGTCGGAGCTGAACGGGGGCATGTCCTCTGAGGCAGACAGCTCTGCTGACTCCTGCCTTGGCCACGTGGACAGCACAGTCTTTGTCCAGGCGTAGAGCTTCTGTGGTGAGAGGAGAAAGGTTTCACTGTGGAGGGTGAGAGACACCTCTTACACCTTTCCCAGTGTTTGCCAGGTAAACCTATTTATCTTGGGTGGCTCAGCTGCCGCTGCCTCTCAGCCAGACAATGGGTTCAGACAACTCATGGTGACCCTACAAAGCAGGAGCTTTCTCTTGTCCCATTTTCTTGGACTGTGGCAGAGCTGCCTCCACTCAGATATGGACTCTATCTGCCCTATTATTGAAGGTGGTAGGAGAAGACTGCACCAGATCATTCCCTGCTGTGTGAATGTGGTCTCCAGGAGAGGCAAACCAATGCCTCTCCAGAGGAAACTGTCTTTATGAAAAACTTCTGAGATAGTGGTGAAGAATTGTGTTTCATCATCTTGCTAATGCCTGTGGTAACATGCATTTTATTCCCAAGAATAGCTCTTCCCCTCCCGAGCTGAAATGAACAAGTGGGAAGGCTGGCTCTAGGAAAGAATTAATGAAAGGAAAATGTCTGAGACAATTTCCTTTTTAAATATTAAATGCCACAATGAGGCATATAACAGGTTGCTCCTGGCACATTTGTTCCTTATGCTTTAGGGAATGAACCCCAGTACTGCAGTCATCCCTGGGTAAAAACTGATCTCATCTGCTTTGTTTCCAGTGTTGGGGGGTTTTGTGTGTGTTTTTCACACTCCTGTGGCCTATTTCTTCACCTTTGCTTTCTGTAGCTCCCAGTGATCCATTTGCAAAGCCCCCAGTTGCTCAGCAGTGAAGGATTAGCCTGGGCTGTCCCCGTGGTGTGCCAGGCACGGAGCTGGATCCGTCCCTGCGCAGCTCAGGAGGAGCTGCAGTGTTTGAGGAGCAGGCAGGAGATTCCCAGCCCTGTGGAGCTCCCTTCTCTCACAGCCCCCCGCTGCTCCCTCCCCCTTCCCTCCTTTATTGCTCTCTCTTCAGGCAAGTGACAGAAAGGATAAAGAGCTCAAATTGAGTGGGTGGGAGAAATCGGCCCTGCTTCTCATTTCAGTCTGAGCATGGGGCTTCGGGGAAGAATTTCGTACAGGAGTAAAATGGACTCTTTCAGCTTAGCTAATCCACCCTGCCCCCTCCCTCTGGGGCAAGAAAAATTGTAAAGGGACAACTTTTCTCCTGCCTCGTCCCACCTCCAGTGGCTTTCCCTCCCTCTGGGTTTATCCAACAAAGGCTGTGCCAGAAGCTGCAGTGGGAGCTGGGCTAGTGAAGGGGACAACAAAGGTACTGGAAGGCTGCAAGCAGCCCATGATTTTGTAATGGCTCTAAATTCCCAAGAATAGTAAATCTGTGAAGGAATCCCAATTGCTACTTAGCCCAATTCCCAAGAAGAAAAAAGGCTGTGGAGACGTGGATTTTCCAACAGTACATTTGGGTTATTTAAGGCAAAAAAAGGGGGATGATCAACTCAGGATCACTACCTGAATTCCCAGAATCTCTTCAGTCTCTCATCCTTTGGGTGGCTTATTCATTTGAACTTTGGGCGGGTTTGAAGGGCTGCAGTCTCTGATGTTCTCCTGTTTAACCAGGAAGGAATGAGCTCTGTGTGGGTTTTGTTTACCTGCAGGCAAGAGCAGCTGAAGTGGATGTCCACCCCAAGGATGTCACTGAGACCCACTGTCAGTGTGTGTGTGGCCCCTGCAAACTCATCCAGCCACCACGTGAGGACAGCCTGGGAAGCTGCACAAGCAGCAGGTGGAAATGCGGAAATGTTGATTGTGGTGGGGAAACGCCAGGACAATTAACTTGCTTTCAGTTTCCTCGAGGTGACTCATGCTGGAATAAGCGGCTGGAATAAAAAATGGAGTGTGGTCCTGAGTGCAATTCAGGTAAGTTGAGGGGCTCTTTGTGCTGCATAAGGACTGGTTTCCTGCCCCACGTGCTCCTCTGCCCAAACCATGTCTCAGTTGCAGATCTGAGCAGTGTTACCTGCTGCTGCCAAGGCACAGCTTGGTTCTGGCATTTCCTGTGGTTATTATGAGTGTCTGAAGCTGTTTTGTGGCAGGTGGGGATCTGTGATAGTTTTCCAAGAGGAAATGTGACTTCAGACTTACACTTAAAGTGCTTGGCAACTTTGCCCTCTGTTATTGTCTCAAAATGTTTTCTGCTCTCTTCTGTCAGGTACCTTAACGATTTAATTCATCTCTGGCATTTACGTCTCCTCTCAACATTATAGCAAAGCCTCTTACAGAGATTATCACAGTTAATCTCTTACACCAGCTTGTATTGTATCTAGTTGAGCTTTGCCTTCTCGAGGAAGCAGATGTGTCATTTGGCAAATGTATCATTCCTTCCGGTTTGTGTTCCCTGTCACCAGAGCATGCTGAGCCAATTACAGTATTTGCTGCAGGTGTAAAGGCAAAACTTTTTCTAGAAAAGATTAATGAAGGTGGTAGTTCTCTTCTAGAAAGCAGTGGCTGGATGCTGACAGGCTGGTGTTTAAATAAAGCAGAATTTATTCTGGTGATCTGGGCAGTTTAGACACCTCTCAGACAGAAGCAGGGACCAAACAGCCACAGAGTCAGAGAAGGGTCTGGCAGCACCACAGATAAGTAGGAAAACCACAAAAAATGTGTGTTTCCCCACACACGTTGCCATGCCTCTGTGTATCTGATTCCACCTGAATGAAACTAGAGGCATCTCCTTTCTCATTCTGCTCATATCTTGTTACAAGTACAACCCACAGACTTTGAAATAGGCAGCCATGCAAAATCCTGCCTCTGAACATGATGTGTGTCAGGCAGGAATCACAACCAGGGAGAGGATGGGTGCTGAGTGAGAATGGGGACATTATTTCTATTCCACCAACGATTTGGCTACTGAATTCTGCATCTTAGACAGCAGAGGTAGAAAACCCTTTCAAGAGCTAAGGGTATGTTAGCACTGTTTCTGATCTAAATGTGGTGTTAGCAGTGGTATGGGTGAGAGAGAAGAGACAAAAGATGAGTCTGGGACCTTCTACATGTTTGGGATAATCATGTGGGATCCTTTCTCATAAATTTAAACAGAGGAACTGCAGCAAAGTGCACACATAATGTTTCCTCCCTGTTCCCAGCAGCCCCAGAGAGGCAAAAATCCAGGGTGGCACAGGAAAGGGCGCAGCTGTGGCAATCCCTGCACTCACTGCTGCTCCTGCTTGCAATCTGCCTGCCCTCCCCACCTCGTTTCTGGGAGTAGCAAGTGGTTGGACTGTGGCAGTGTCCCTCGGGAAGAGCCGAAAGCCCTGGAGCTTGCTCGAAGTGCTTTGTTGGTGAGAGCCTGTGTAGAACACGGCTGTGTTGAGGCGTGGGCCTCAGCACCTCGCACTGAGCGCTCCTGAGAGCTCCTGCCTTCGCCACGCTGCTGCAGCACCTTCAGTGCTGGGGCTTGGGCTGAGCCACCCCGTCCCTGTCCCTGTCCCTGCCCCTGCTCCGGGAGGGGCCGGCCTTTGGGGCTCACCCTGTAGCGCTCGATGAGTTTGAAGCCCACGACGTGCTGCAGCTTCCGCAGGCAGATGGGGCACGGCTCCAGGGGCCGCAGCAGGGCCTCGTCCAGGCTCAGGGCGCCCTGCATGATGCACTGCAGCCAGCGGCAGGTGCCCAGCCCCATCAGGTGGCAGATCTCGTGACAGGTCACCTTTCAGGGAAGCAAAGATCACAGCAGCGTGTGGTCATTCCTGTTTCTGCTGCCCCCTCCTCTGCTGTTCCACCTCCCCTGCTCCCTGGCAGTCTGACCAGCCTCTTGCTCAGCGATGGCACTGCTCCAGCCGTGGCTTTTCCAAGTGGATAGGAGAACCTGGCTGCCTCTTCCCAGCCCCATGTTTGTGTTGTGGAGGAGGGGTGGCTGTGGGTGAGGCAGATGTGGGGAGCCCTGTAGGCAGCGTGTTTGGAGCTGTGGGGCAGTGTTGCTGCTGCTCTTCCCCAAGGACAGTGTGATGTTTGGAAGTTTTTTGTTGGTTTAGGTTTTTTTTAAGGAGGAAAAACAGTCCCATTGGGGCCCAGCAACACAGCCTGTGTGAGAAATGTGCAAGAAGCTGTTGGCAATAACAGATCTGGGTCCTTCCAGAGCAGACTCCATTAGCATTTGTGCCAGAGCAGAAAACTGAGCTGGAGTCAGCTGGCCAAGCACGACTGCCTTGGGAATTGGCAACCGTGGAAAGGCTGAGGATGGAGGATTCCTCTCTTCCTCCCGTTGTCACTTAATATAATTTAAAATTTTTACAGGAAGAGACCTCAAATGAGAAAATCCTGAGCAAATATCAGGGGAGCAATGGGAAATGGCTTTGAAGGTTCTGGTGTGACTGCTCTGTGTGGGCCACCTTTGGGAGGAACACTGGAAGCAGAGCTGGAATATGGCAGATGTTGGGATGAAGGAGGACAGCACTGATGAAGAGGATGCGTTGGGGGTGAGGGGGGTTTAAGGGCATCTGCATATAAACAGATGTGCAAACTTGGCTGGGGTATTATTCTCATCCATCCATGTAACAGGTCTGGCACAGGGACCCCTCCCCTTACAGATGCCAATGTCTGAGGAGGACAGAGTCACCCTTTGCAGCCATCCATTAGTTGCACACAGCTCCACCAGATATTCTGATTAACCTCCAAATACTGTACAGCCCTGCTGTGCCTGACGAGAAAAATACTCGGGATTACCCAAGCACGAGCCTGGGAGCTGGGCAGGCTCGTTTCAGTGCAGTTCCATGACACAACCTGGTTTAGTGGAAGGTGTCCCTGCCCATGGTAGGGGTTTGGGACAAGATGGTCATTAAGGTCCCTTCCAACCCAAACCCATTCTGTGGTTCTGAGGCAAGTCCTGTAGCCTCCCCATAGGTGATGATGTCATTTGCTCCAGTGGTGAGGGGGTAGGGGTTGTCCATGCAGTGCACTAAAATACAAGCTCTTTATGTCTGAATTCAGTGTGTGGACTTAGCTGGGATTGCCTGTGCTTCTGGGAACAGCCTCATGGCTGCTTCACTGGGCTGAGGCATGGATTATGCCCTGAAATACTTAACTCTACACAGGAAGAAACAAGGGGTGCAGGAGGTTGCAGGTCCTACCTTACAGCACTGGACCATCTCCTGGGCACTGAACTGCAAGGTCCGGTCTCTGCCCTCCTTGCTGACTTCACACAGCTCCTCCTTCTGCGTGGGTGGGTTCAAGCTGCTACAACCAGCCTGGGGGAAATCCCCAGAAAACCTGGCAAAGCTGCAGACGCCCACTTCTGTGAAGAGAGGGAAGTACAAGTCAGGTATCTGCTCCTTTACACCTGTCTCCTACCTTAGGCAGCATGAAAATACAGCTGTGGGAGCACAGTCCAGCTGAGCACTCTGGGTGTGATGAGACCCACTCCCCAAAAGGTTTGTATCACCTCAGTTAAGTCTGTCTGGATCAGGAGCCCTGATCCCCCTAATTTCACATTGGGAAAACCTAGTTCCTCTTGCCAGGGAATAACATGTTAAGGATAAGATTTGGCTATTTCAGCCTCACAGGGAAGGGCTTTTTGGTACAGTACTGCCTTATTCACACACTCTGCTAGATCACCATGGGATACCACTCCCACCTTGTCCTGGCAGGAATTTGCTGAATGTGAAGCTCCAAGTCTCACATGGGTAAAGGTCCAGCAGGGTAAGTCCAAGGACACACAGGGCATCCATGGGCTTGTTGTTCTTCAGGAAATTCAGGATCCCATCTGGACAAGTACAAGAGAGATGCTCTTTTAAATGAAGAATCCCTGGAAGGCACAGAGCCAGAATTTCTGCTGCTGATGGGGAGGAGGACATAATCCAAGCCCACGGGCAGGCAGAGCTGCTGGATTCATCATCTCAGGTGGAGAACCATGGCTGTGTATCCATCCCTCAAATCAGAGAAGACTTGACTTTGGAAGTGGTGCTGAGCACAGAGTTAAAACAAAGTAGAGATGCTGGTGAATTCAGTACTAACCCATGGAAATGAGCACTTGGGAGCAGAATTTCCCTACAGGCATTTCAGAACTGAGCTGGAACAGCCCCAGGGCTGCAGTGCTGGGTCTGTGCTGAGCATGCACTGCCCATGGTACCTGCAAACATCTCATTCCAGGTGGATGTTTGTGCAGTGTGGGCTTGGCAGCTGGCAAACCCCGACCCCTGGGGAACTGTGTGACACTTGAACCCAAATTTCCTATCATGAAAGGCCTGTGAGTTCCCCCTCTGCACCACCCAGGCCAATAATTTACTTTGGCTCTGGACAGGGGATGGGAGAACTCCAATGGACTGCACCAAATCAACAGAGCCTTCCCGCAGAGCTGAACCTAAACATAACTAGCACAGAAAGATACAAACAGCAGAGGAAAATACGATGAAAGTCACTCTGTTTTTTTATTCCTGTTTCCAGCCACAAAGCTCTGGGCTTTCCATGGGAACAGGATTTCTGCCTTTTCACTCCCTTCCTCATCCCCTCCCAGCTCAGGCAATGAAGGGCTGTGTCAGGCATTTCCTAAGGGAGAGCTCGTGCCTGCGTGCCAGGCTGGTGTCTTTGTGGGCTCCCTGCTGCCGGTCCTTCCTCACCTGCGTGGAGCTGCACCCTGTCCGAGTCCCGGCTGTGGCGGAAGCAGCAGTGGATGGAGGAGACGGGGATGGAGGGAAGGCACTTCACACGCAGGCCCAGGAAGAAAGACTCCACGCAGCTCTGGAGGGAATCCAGCAACGAGAGCCCAGCAGGCCCTTCGATTAAATCTGAGGAGACAGGCTCATTATCAGTCCCTTACAGCCAGGGTGAACATTAGGGTCTGAATGGGTTCTGTGGCACTGGCCAGAGCCACTAGGGAGGGGGCAGGCTGGTTCAGTCTGGAGCTGCTTCCTCTGGGATGTGGTGGACACCTCTGGATGGTTATGGATATAGAGGAGAAGAGGGAGCTCTTTCTGAGAGGTTGCTCAAGGCATTAGTACGCTCTCATTAGCAGAGCAGATGTGCCGGAAGGTTGTCTCCCGTTTAAGTTGTGCAGGATGATTAACGTGGGAATGGGTGGCTGTGTTTAATGAACCATCAGAGATAGACCTCCAGAAATGCTGGTTTTTCCAGCATTGTTTCATGCTTTGATATACATATATGCATAAATTCATAGCAAGCCTCACCCAGGGGCACACATACCATTTACATGGCAGGTCTGCCACCATGGCTTGTGACTCTGGACTGGGGGCATGTCAGAGCCTCGCCTGTTACACTTGTCTTTGCTTTGGCCATTGCATTTGCAGGTGAGTCCTCAGAGAAGGGTGTTAGCAGCACTCGCCACCACCCACCGCCCTCCTGCCTCTCTCCAGGCAGCCCAGTGAAGATCCCCCCATTACCTATAGGCTGCAGGTAAATGTGCTTTCGACAGAAGTTCTGCTTCCTCCTCAGCACGGCGTGGTAGAAGGTCTCAAAGTCCTCGGGGGCATCGGGGTGGCTGAGCAGCCAGTCGAAGGCCGTGCGGATGAGCAGCGTGCAGAACAGCGTGCGCTGGGGGTTGTAGGCCTCGGACAGGAACAGCTTCTCCGCCCTGGAGAAGGCCTTGGCGTAGAGCTCCTGCAGCGCGGGGTCGGTGGAGATGAGCGCGTCCTTCAGAGCGCGGGGCCCGAAGCTGAACTCCTGCGCGCGTTTGCACTGCAGCATGGCGGGGCACCCGGCCTGCAGGGGGGGACACGGCCGTCAGCACCGGCCTCGCCAGGGACGGGGAACCTCTCCCGCTCGGCGCTCGCACAGCGTGCGCCAGCACCCCGGCTGGAGGCCCTGGGGGTTCCATAAACACTGCGCTGCGCCGGCCTCGCCCCTCCTGCGCCTCCTGCGGGGAGCCCCGCGCCTCCTGCGGGTTCTCCGCGTCCCCGCGAGTGGCGCTGGCTCAGGGACCCTGTGCCAGGAGATGGTGCTCCAGAATGAGCAGCCCCAAAATGCTGCCAGGCATCTGGAGTGAACCTGATGGCTTGACTGGTTTGGGGGTTTTGTGGTGCTCTATCCTGAAGCCCCAATAATACGGGAGACACCTCTGAGTGCTGTGCAGCTGGTTGCGCTGGACCTTGTAGGATGTGGAAAGGTGGTGCTCCTATTTGCTTGGGATAAACCAGTCCTTGGAATAGGTCCATGTCAGGAACAAAGAGGTTGATATTGGTCTTCATCTGTCGATCAGAAGCCTAAACTTCTGACTTACCTGGCACCAGTGAAAGCAGCTGTCCTCTGGTGACAATTTCCTCTAACACCTTTCAATCCTAGGTATTACCCCAGGGCATCTGCTGGCTCCCAGTGCTGTTTTCAGGCTGCAGGGCTTGGGGAGGTTTGCCCAAGCCAAGGTGGGACTTGCTGTGCGAGGCTCGCGTCTGCTGGTGGTGCCTCCCCAGCAGGACACGCCCAGGCCCATTGCCATCATGTCCCTCCATGAACAGCTTCATGTCACACTGTGTTAGCATCAGCAGTGCTGGGGATGATGTCAAGTGGTAAACAAAGAGCGAATGAAAGCCTGCAGCACAAAGAAACTAATTTGGAGCATCCTGGAAATATCTTCTCCAGGGTCCTTTCTAAGGCCGGCGTTCCCCAAAGCTGCAGAAGTGAAGCACCTCTTTCCCACTGCAGTTTATGCACTTGGGGAGGTGCCAGTGAACACCTTGGTGAGAGGGAAGCAAAAGAGGAAACAAAGCACAGCCCCCGTGACTAATCTATGTCTGGATTTTTCCTTTTTTGTAAGGAGATCATGCCAAGCAGAACTGGAGCATTTCGGAGCCGTGCTTTGGGCTTTTTGCCTACCACAGGTAAGAGTTCCACCTGTTCACAGCAGAATGAGAGATTCAGGGGATATATGCACAAAAGCCCAGGATTTCTAGGAATAAGTGTTACCTTCTTCTAGGCAAGTTCATAGTAACTTAAAAGGAGCCAGAAAAGCTTTCTGGGTAGACACCAAATGCATCAGCTGCTGCCCATCACTGCTCTAGCAGCAGCATTCAATCACAGGAAAAGAAAAAAAAGGAGATTAAATATTTTAAGGAGGAACTGGTTAAGTCTATAATTTAAGTAGGTCTGTAGCCTAGTTCTGCCAGGTAAGTGGCGTGCAGTAGCCCCTGAGGACAGCAATGTGATTAAGAAAATTCAATATTTAAAAAAGGCAATACCAGCATGAGCCTCTCCTCTCCTCAGTTCTGCAAAACCTCTCCTCAGTTATGCAGAGGTGGTTTGCACCATAAGAGCAAAGTGGCAGCCCACTAAAATTAACACTGCATTCCTTCTCATCTAACCCTTGGGAAGAGCTGTGTATGTATTGGTAGTCCTTAAAAGGGCTCATTTTGTGTGATCTTTTTTGTCTCTAAGGGTGTGTAGCTTGGAGAGGGAGCGGATGAGCAGTTTTCTTTCATTTTTGCAAGCTTTGTATTTCACTCGCATTAAAGGCTGACAGCAGGTGGCACGGGAGGATCTGGAGTGGTACAAGGGCCCTAATCCAGTGAAAGTTTAGGAAAAAATCTGTGATATTTTCTCAGCTCTTCTTACTGCCCCAAATTGTCCAAATTGCTCCAGCTAGTTTTACAGGGAACAGCAAGAGTTTGTGTAAGGTTGCTCTGCACTTGGTGACCCAAATCTTTACACTTCTGACTTGCTTCCACATTTAGGAGGACAAAGTGAGAGTCTGACCCCAGCAGGTCATCAGGAGTTTTGCCTTGGATTCGGGTGAAGATTGGCATTTTCCTAATGGACAAGATTTCACTTGTTCTGCCCAAACTTTAAGTACAAGCATCCTTTTCCTGGTGATTGTAGAAATTCCACTGGGAAACTCTCAGCAATATTCAACTGCCCAAGGATGTGGTGCTGTGAGCTGCTGCCTGCTTAGTGCAAGTCAAGAAAGAGACTTTGCACTTGGTCCAGGTTGAGACTGATCATGTTAAAGGAGTTGAATTTAAAAATTTCTGGAGGCATGAGCTGCCTTCATTAATGTTTCAGGCAATAACTGGAGTGTCAGTCTGGGGAAGAGGAGTTGGTTAGAAAATGAGTGGATTTTTCTTTGCTGAATGGGAAGCAGCAAAGAGTGGATGTATGTGACAGCAAATACAATGAGTGCACAGTCTTGTAGAAAGTGTTCCCCCCAGGGTCCCTCGTGGAATACAGCGCGAGCCCAAAGCTATGGGATATACATTGTTTTCCTAGACTTCCTAAAAGGGGACATTCACCCAGCTCCAGACATTCCCAGCTGTGACCATGGGTGTTTTGTCATGTTCCCCATGCCCAAGGGTGCCCATGACGACGCTTTAGTGGTTCAAAAGCTGGGGCACAGGAATGCTTTTGCAGGAATTCAGTCTGGAATGACATGTGCCTCCTTCTCCTGGAGACTTTGGCTTTGCTTCCAACGGAACAGCAGCAATCCACTACACTCTCCAAATCCAAGACAATTACTTCTCTCTAGTAAGCTTGTCTAAAATACTTAATTGGAGAAAATTAACGCTTCAGAAAAATTTTATGGACCAAGTTCAGTGGTTGAAAGAAGAAGCTCTTTTACCACTGTAGCCATAGGAGATGTTAATTATCTTGGTCTAATATATGGATATGGTGTTTCACTAACTGGAGCAGAGAAACAGGGCTTTATAATTTTTAGCTCTTGTGCTGAGGGTGCCTGGGTGCCTCCGTGAGGCAGTCCCTCAGGAGGGAATGGCACTTTGGCTTGGATAGTTTCTTTCCCAACTCAGTTTTTAAGATGACAAGGTAGGGATGAGGAAGTGGAAACACCAATGCATCCTTCTGCCCTTCAGGTATTTTGGAAGATGCCCTGCCTTTGAAGAAGCTGATTTGGCCCCTTGTTCAATGACAAGCTGTAGGACCTGACCAGCAAGTCCTGGGGAGGACAAAATAACTCCTTTTGTTCAAAAGGCCAGTAATTTATAGTTGCACTTAAGAAAATGCTTTAAGCATAATAACAATGTAGAGATCTGCTGCAAGTGGAGACACTCCCCACCTCCACTCCTGTGCCATTTTTTACTTCACCATTAGGAAAGCATCCTGTCCCCAAGACACGTTTTGTCATTCCATCTTGCGGCCATTTGCTAACATTGTAATTTTTCCTAAACCAGGAGCACCTGTGTTGGACCATAAGAAGTCCATGGACGTTGGACCTGATGATCTTGGAGGTCTTTTCCACCCTCAGTGATTCCGTGATACGAAGGAGCCATGTCCCTGTGTGCAGGATGGAACATGTGCCTGTGCTCTGGCACCTGCGGGAGCCAGGGGCAAGGAAGGAGCCTGTGCTGGCAATCTCATCCAGTTCATGGACATCCTCCTCTTTTGCTCTGTAATTTGCATTTCTTATCATCCATCATCACCTCCACACAGTGCAGAGGAGACGCAAAGAACCCAAAGGTTTTGGCACTTGGCTCCTTGTCTGCTCCTGTGTAGTAGTTTGGCCGTGATTGGCCAATGTGTATTACTGACATTTGATAAAACCAATGAAAGCGTGGGTACGCCTTTTACGATACACCTTTTTTAAATGCAAACGCGGGAATCATCGCTCTCTTGGTTTCTGGCGGAGGCTCAGGTAAGAGCTCCTGCCGAACATTCTCTGCTCCCCCTCTTCCCACGTGGCCGTCGGGCCTGGGGGGGAGGGGGAAGCAAGTCAGGCTGACCGGGAAAAA
>WAAG01076340.1:1488-27712 GCA_013390105.1 Tichodroma muraria | reverse complement strand
ACACGGGGACAGGACACGGGACAGGGGACACCCACGGGACAGGGACAGGACACGGGGTGCAGGAGGGACACGGGGTGCGCGGAGCAGATGGCGATTGGGAGCAGGACGCGGTGTGCGGGTGGCAGACACGGGGAGCGGGTGCCGCTGGCTGCCCGAGCCGGGGAGCGGAGCGGGAGCGCAGGCGGCCCTCGTTTGGGGAAGCGCGTTCCCGAGAGAGCCCGGGGCTGAGCGGCGCGGCAGTGCCGGGGGGTGGAAAGCCTTTAATCTGTGCTCTCATGAGAGCCGGGCGAGCAGCGGCGGTCTGGGGACTGGCTGTGCCGGTGGCTGGTGCCATCCCAGCCCCGCGAGCCGTGTTTGCATTCGCCTTGATGCCTCGCTCGCAGCATCGCTCCCACATGACCCGGATGCGTTTCTGTGTCCCACGATGTTCTTTAATTCGGGAATATTATCTGTTCCAGGAAAAGTTAATTATATTAAAGGAGTGGATCTCTGTTCCCGTTTCTTCGTGGCTTCATTTACTCTTTCATGTTTTGATCCTCTTGAGTGCTTTGATCCCTCTTTTCTGCCATCCATGGATGCGAGGAAACAGGAATACCCTGGCTGGGACCCAAGCATGTTCGTTCCTAAGTGACATAAACTGAAATTAGGAAAAACCTATATTTTACAGCCTCAGGAGTTGTAGCAGTGGTGGCAGCCCAAATGCCATCTGCACTCCCAGCACAACCTCGGACCCTGCAAGGGCCAGCAGAATGTCCTGCTGGAGTCATGGTGGCCACAGGAGTGGACAGATGACCGCGTGCCGTGCTGCAGGATGAGCAAACACCAGGATGACACCATCCCTGCTGCAGCCTGCATGCCCGGGACCTGCATTGCTCTGAAGGCACTGGCAGCATCACTGGTGAAAAATTGCCCTAATTTGCTGCTCTCATAATCAGGCCAAGGCGAAGCAGCAGCTTCTCCTGGCAGCAGAGGCTGCTTGTGAATCTTCCTTGTGGGAAACCTTCCTGAGTTTTAGCATGTGGCAAGGGCGGGAGGGAATTCTGAGGCCTTGTAGCAGCATCTTCTTCCACTTCAGCTGCTACCCAAAGCACAGGAGATGCCCTCTGTGCTGTTTTAATTGGTTGCTGCTTGTAATGAGACTTTATTTGTATTAATTACTTAAATTATGTATTTATGAGTTGCTCTGAGCATACCATCAACATGTTTAGAACTATAACAAGCCTCAAAGAGTCAGCTCCTACATGAGGAAGCCGTGAACTGAAAAAGCAGACACACTGATACAGTGTGTTCCCAAAATCCACAATTATCTTTTTGTTAAACCTATTGTCAACTTAATAATTAGTATTTGGCTTAGCTGCCAGCCCACTGACTGACCAGCACAGGTAAACAGGACTGGTGTTGTTGTTCAGTGTTCTCATAATGATGCATTTATCCTGGGCAGGCACAGGAGGAGTTGGGCAGTCCTTGCCCAGCAGAGCTGGCAGTGAGGGAGACAGAGGCAGGGACAGAGACAGTGATGAGGAAACAGCCACACCGACACTCTCTGACTTTTGAGGAGGCAAGGGGTTTTATTGAGAGAGGATCAGTAGAAAAGGGAGGGAAAAGGGAGCAGGAGGTGGCCAAAACTCAGATGAGAAGACAGCCAGGAGCTGGAGAGAGCAGTGAATCAGAGGGGTGGGGATTTGGGGCTGTGGAAGGAGCGGAAGGGCGCCGGGACAGCTGCACTCAGTGTTCGCTCAGCTGCGACCAGAGCTGGTCACAGCAGAGACGTGATGCTCACCACAAGTGCCCTTTATCTGCAGTGATCAGAGCAGTCACCATTCTGCTCTGGAATCAGCTGTTTCTGCAGAGCTGTGTTTCCTGGAGTGGCCACCATCTGTGTCCTCCACACGGAGGATGGAAAATACAGGGGCATGTGCCTTGGACAGGTGAGTGCTGGGAACTTCATGGGGCAGCACATCCTCAGGGAGAAGGAGAATGAAAAAAATCCCTAAACTGCCGCCTCAGACTGGAATTTAGGCAACTGTAGCTGTTTAGCTGAAGAAAGTTGTATAGAAGCACAAGTAGCTCCATGGGGAGAAAAGGCAGGTACCCACTGTGGGCTGTGTTAGCTAGAGAGAAGAGACAGCCCAAACCCACAGCTGCAGGCTGAAGCCAGACTAATTGAAATGAGAAAAATGGCATTAATTTTTCAAAGAATGAAGTTGATTAGCTGCTGGAACAAATTACTGAGGAAAGTGAAATTCTTCCCATGTGATAGTGTTTTCTATTCAAGATAAGATGCCTTTCCCCAGGTGGGCTTCAGCCAAGCACATGTCCCTGTGTTCAATAGAGCAAGGATGGGCTGAAATGTGGTGGTCTCTGCTCCGAGGAGGTGAAGAGGTGACTTTGTGGCCCCACCTTGTTTTTAGGAAATGAATTGGAAGCTGTGCTCTTGGCATGGATTTCTAGATCCCTCCTGGATGGTGCTCCTAATTTCAGTTTGTGCTGCTACCATGAAGCATAAATGCACACAAGCAAACTTTCAGAAAGTCTGGACCTTAGCAGCAGCCCAGAGAGAGCAGAGTGGGTTCAGCTCGTGTTGTGTCTTTGCTGGTCAGTCAGAAAACCCTGACCTACATTTGGGCAGCACTGCAGAACTACCAGCAGCTGCTTTGATGTTGGTCCTGAAGCAATCGCAGCCACATCCATCTCACCTTTGGACTGTGATGTGCACAAGGAGGAGAATTAGGGATTGCCCATACAAAAAAAGTAGGAGTCTAATCTCACGTTGCTGCTTCTATGGAAGTGAGTAAAGTACAAAATTTGCTAGGAGGAGCAGGCTCCAAATCAAAGGGTGAGATCCCCTACATGTTAATGGTGATGGAAAAGAGGAGAAGTGGGACTGACTGGTTTGCACAGGAGATTAAGAGTTCCCATCCTGGGAGGTACTGGGCAGATGTAGCACGGACCTGTCTGGGGTCAGGTTCACTCCCTTTGCAAGTTCTGGTGGTGTGGTTCTGGTAGAGGGTCTGAGGCAGGAGATGAGGAGTTATTAAAGTAGGACTTCACCTTGAGCTGGAGAGTCTGAGGGACCTCATCTGACAAGACTACAGGAGGTTTTTGCTTTCTCACTGAAATCAGTTGATTTGGCTCCCTGCCACTCATCAGAGGGCATGGAAGGGGCATGAAACGTTCCTTGTCTCCTCCACTGATGCCATGAAAATGCAGTGCATTGTGCTGAGGAAAGGCTCCTCCTTTGCCCAGCTGCTGCCCTGCATTGGGTAGTGCCATCCCAGTCGTGTGCCAGGACATGCCCTGCGATGCTGCCTCGTGCCCCATCCATCACCCCTCCCCAAAAACCCCTAGGGACAAACCTCGTGGAGGTGTGGATGGACAGCACTTGGAATTTCCATGATTCCTTGAGAAACCCGAGGGAATGGGAGCAGTGAAGGACAGGTTCCTTCCTCCTGCAGAAGAGAGCAGCAGGCACCTGCTGGTAGGTGATGGAGTGGGGGCATCTGTGTCCCTCAGGCAGAGCCAGACCAGCAAAATTGTCCCTCTCTGCTGTGTCCTGGCAGAGTCCAGGCTCCATTGGCAGCTCAGGGAGGAGCTTTAATGAAAACAAATGTTTGGCTGGTGTTACTGTAGTGCCACAGACTTCAAGGAGCAAACAGAGAGAGCCCAGCCCCTCTTTGATTAGTGAGTGCAATCTGCTGCCACAGCTGATGCTGGAGGAGAAGATAAGAGAGAGAGAAAGAAACAGCTCTGGAGTGAAGATGAAAATACTGGGCAGAAGATCTGTGGGCGGATGAAAGGGAGCCATTTATTTGCAAATAAGTTGCTAGATCAGGCTTCATGTGCATCTGGACATCTTCTAATACTGTGGGCTTATTCAGAGCTGAGTTTTGACTGGAGTTGGAGACTCCTGGGACATCAGCCCACACGTGTAGCTGGTCCAAGTCTGCCTTGTGCCAATCTCAAGAAAATTCAAGGGTCTTCTTCACTTTTTACTATTGATTTTCTGTCTCTCTGCAGGAAGTCAGTGTGGCTGCTCCATGATTCATTCCCATGAGGAAGCACGATTTCAGGTCCCCAGATGGTTGCAGAGGCAGAAGAGGGGGCAGATATGTATTTTTACAGCCAGGAGAATGCAACTTCAGTGTACAAATTTGGCCTGGCTTAGAAGACGTGGGGAATATACAGAATGATTATTTATTTATCTATTTCCATGATTGTCTTCCTCTTGGCTCCTGATGAGGCTTCAGGAACACTGAGGAAGGAGAAGACTGCCTGAGCAATCCATCCCAGGATTTAAACTCAGGCTGGTATCTGGTCTTTGTGTTCCCTGGGATTCAGCAGAGTCCACTTATTGAGTCCAGCAGAAATAGCTTTTTGCTTCCCGGTTTCAGAGGAGGTGTTAAATAGGACATAGATAAATTTGGGAATATTAGTAAGGGAAGAAGTGCAGCTATTTCATTTGAAATAAATCTTTGATAATATGTCTTTGGGCAGAGAACTGTGAAGAGCTGCCCTTTGTAGAGAGCTAAAGGATGAGATGTTTGCAGACAGGAAACTTTCTGATTCCAATGAATTATTGGGCAGAAATGGATGTTTGGGAGCGTTTCAAGTTTCTATATATGCAGCCCTGTCTGGCACTGAGTCCCACAGTGCTTCAGCTCAGGGAGTGTCTTGCTGATGTCAACAGTTCAGGGCTGGGTCGTGTCCTGCGTTGGTATCTCAGCCTACAGGAATTTGGGGACTGCTGTGCGACAGTGCAGGTGGAGAGGTTTTCAATGGCACCCCAATTTTAAGGTTTATCAGAGTTTTCCATGAGTTTTCCCTGAGATGCAGAGACATCAATTTCTCATGGTCAGTAATCTGAGACAGGCTCTCCCCACAGAAGGAGGGAGGTCAGTGACTGAGAGGCAGAGCCCTGCAACGCTCTGTCTGCGCAATTGAAACACTGCAGTGAGCTGAAACACGAGAGGGAGAGCACTTGGAGATAGCTGGAGGCACTGAGAAAGAGAAGTGTTTTCAAGTATTTTGCTGCAGAGGTGACTGGAGAATTTGCCTGACTTTCCCCTTGTGCTGTCCTTCACCAGGTGACTCGAGCTGGGCAGCAGGGTGGACACGTCACTGACCCAGAAACCTCCGGGTGCCAGGACAGGTGTGGGCACTAAACCGAGCTCAGGCACGAGGCAGGGGAGAACCACGGGGCTGCAGAGCCTTGAGTCAGAGCTCACCTCTGTGCCTCCTTGGGCTGATGCACGGCTGTGATTTTTGGCTCGGGAGCTGACCACAGCCCAGTTTGCCCCGGGCTGGGCGAGGATCCGCTTGCGCCTGGTGAGGCTACAAAGGCGGCTAAAGGCCAAGTGCTGTCACTGGAAAGCAACAGTGAATTAACACACGGGGTGTGATTAATGTGCCTTTTAAATGCATTCATGTCCTGTTGCACTGGCTGTGGCTCTTGTGTCACATTTGGTGTTCTCGGAACATTTATTAGCCTTACAGATCCCTTGATTATTGCTTTCTCTTTTATAATTAAGCCATGAAACTCAGCATGGTGCAGCTTATGCAGTATTAATTCATGGCTGGCGTATTCTGCCTGTGCCCTAGGATAAGGCTAAATGCTGGCAGCTGGATTGCTCTCTGCACAGTTGCTATTCTGAAATTTTTTAATGTGATTATAAAAATCACATTCTGCTTGCATATGGGCAACTTGGGGCTCTGCATTGCTGCAAGCAGTGAGGTGCACTCTGACTTGCTCAAGAGCAGAATCTGTGGCCCCAACAGTGCTGGGAGAGGGGGCTTCCTCCTGCCCCAGGTGCTGGCTGATGTTCTCTAGGTAGATGCAGCCCCACGTGCTCTCCATGCCCTGCCCATGCTTCCTAGGACATGCCTTTGAAAATGTGAGCCTTGTAAATGAGTTCTGTTTCACTCCTTTTTGTCCTCCTTTTCTTCAAGTGAGAATAAGTAGAATTCAGGATTTCCTGCGAGGCTGCAGCTCCACGACCCCTTTCTGTCAGCAGCAGCTGCTGTGGATGTCTGAATAGTTTTCCTCCTGGCTGGTTGCTCCTGCCCCCAGAACAACAGTTTAACAGTTTGTGTGGCCATGTGGTGAGCTGAAAAGGGAACAAAAATAGCAATAAACACGTCTGTTTTATTTAATTTTTTTTATTTTCCCTCTCCTGGGAACTAGTTGTAGAAGTGACTGTGCTGGAGGAATTGGAGCTCATGGCTACTGGAAGTCACTGGAATGACACAGACCCAGTGCCCCAGCCACTGCTGGCCCAGAGGCAGCAGTTTGAATGCAGAATTCATGAGGTCTTTGCTGGGCTGGGTGTTGGGCCACTCGCTGTTTCCTTTGGGTAAATCCAAGGAGCTTTGCAGCCACCTCCTCTGAGGCATGAGCTGCAGCACAGGGTGGGCAGTGATGGGCTCCAGCAGCTCTGCCCACATGGCTCTGGTCTCCTGGGAGTCCTATGGGGACAAACTGCCAGCTATTGGAAAGCAGTCATGTCGTCATGTCAGTGTCCCTCAGGTGCTCTTCATGGGTCACAGATTCCACAGTGGAATGGCAGTTCCACTCCACTGTGTGTGTTAGTGACACACGTACCCACACCGCTCAGGTTATTGATTATTTCTGGAGAGACCTGACTGCTGATCATCTCAAAGCTTCTGTTTCAAACAAACGGTGCCAAACCCTACGTGCAGGATGTAAAGCTGTAGTGCAGAAACTCTTTGAGCTCAGACGTTTCCATGGAGATGAATCTTTGATCTCGCTGAAATAAATAAAGGGCGGAGAAGATGCTCCCAAACTAGGGAGGAAGGCAAGGCTGATCCCTACGGGGCAGAAGTTCTCAACAGGAATTAGGGTGACAGGAGGCTTCTCTTTTTATCCTGTCCCTGGGCAGCAGGGAGGTTGAGCTGTGTGCCCGCCAGCACACGTGGGGAACGTGCCTCTCATGCAGCCAGCCAGACACTCTGCACCTCGGAGCTGCCTGATTTAGTGCTGCTGGAGAGGCAGACCTTTGTCTGCACTGCAACGTTCTCCCCGTGCCGCAGGATTTGGAGAACAGGCACAGGGCTTTAACCCCAGTGCGAGGCACGCTCCTTCCCCTGACTGTGGTGGGGCAATCTGAGCAATGAGAACAGCCGGGAAAAGTGCCCTGTTCACGGATAAAATGTAGAAAGGGAAAAATAAATCCCATTTTACTCTGGTGTAATGCGCAAAAGAGAAGCGTTTCCTACGCTGGCATGCAGACGGTGACCAAAAGCGGCAGTCAAGCCGGCTTTATCCACAAGGGTGAGCTTTGACCGGGCTGGCGCCTCGTGCGTTCTACGAGCTGTGGCAGGATCTGCTACCGCTGGCACTGGGAACTCAGGCTTCCGTGGATGGGGCAGAAGAGGGCTCGTTAGGGAGGGGTATAACCAGCGGAGAAGTCTCTGGCAGCTGCCGCCGGGGGGTAGCTGCGGTCGGGAGCTGCGGCGGGGCCTGCGGGGCGCGACCCCGGCGTGGGAGCGCCCGGAGCCGCCGCTCGGCTGCCCCGGCCGCGTGTGCCGGGCCGGGCACGCCTGGTGCTGCATTCCTCGCTCCGCTGGGCACCCCCGAGGTGCCTTCCCCCGGTCACTCCGGATCTGCTCACAGGACAGTGACGGGTCCGTCCTTTTGTCTCAGCTGCCAGCGCGGCCCCAGCCAGGTTTTACTGCAGCGCGCAGGAACGCGCGGTGAGCAAACTGCTGTGTGCAGATGGCGCAGCACTGGTTTTCCTCCTTTTTTCCCTAAATAATCTGCCTCAGATGCTTTGAGCTGCCTGTTGTGCTAATTGGGGTCTCTACTCTAGGGTTTTTCACCCAGGCTAAATGGTGCTTAAGTACTTTGCTCCCACCACTGCTTTCCCTGGAGCAAGTGACCCCTTTGTGACTTGCTGGATCTCGGGCTCTTGAACGACTCAACCATCATTTCATGTAATTTTAAATTTACAGTTTAAATGCTTTATTTATGAGGATAAATATTGTTTACAGCCCTGAAATCTTATACTCTTCTCCAAAACTGCAGAAAGCTTCAGTGTTGAACAAAGCCCGCAGGGTCCCTTTAGAAGCCAACAAGTGGGGGGTTTTGTTGATTTTGTTGTTTTTTTTCACATGGCCCTCACTGAAAACACTGTCACTGCTCTCTGTTTTCAGAAATGGGCCATTTAATTGAGAAAGCCATGCTGTCTTATGCACTACTCCACTGGGAAGAAAATACGTTGAAAGAGCATGCAATATTAAAGGTGTTTTGGATCAAATTTGACTGGTTTCAGTGGAAGATTTAGCCTTGTTTTCACAGGGCTCTTAGTCAGAACCTAAAGCACAAAATACCCTGTTGGGTCAAAACTAAGGTTACTAGACAGTAATGAAAGCAGCATTTTTATCCTCAATTACATGGACAAGACAGGATTGCTGTGCAGCCACAGCTGTTTGTCTCAGGGCTGTGATGGATGTTGTCACTTAGCAACCGCTGCCATTTGTGTTTTAACTGCAGCTTTTTTGTTGTTGGCACGTAATGAGAGCTGTAATCACCAGATCAGTCCCATCGAGGGTGTTTGTTGTCGAGAGTGATGGGGGTTTTAGGACTCACCTGTGCCCCAGCCTATAAGGGCTAAATCAGAAGATTTCATGTGTGATGGCTAATGCAGCTTAATAAGGGTTTGTTTAGGAGCTGGCTTGGCTGGGCCAAGTCATGTTTCAAGATGTACAGCCTGCACTCACCATCTGCCAGACCTGGCTCTGCAGCTCCTCCGTGCTGGTCACAGCCCAGCCCAGAAGCTGGTTTGAGGCCAAACTCTGAGTGCAGAAAGGAGGGACCACCCTGGGCAGGCCTGGATGTCTGTGCACAGCAGCACCAGATCCCTGCTCCCTTCTGCTGACCCAGCCTGAGAGCTCAGGGAACGTGGGGGCAGTGGAGACTGGAAATGTGAGGAGTGAAAGATAATGAGATTGGAGAACTGAAGATCGGAGGTCTCTGTCTCTTGAGGGTAATTCCCACCTATCTTGCATTGACAATGAGGGAAAAGGGTCAGACCTACGACAGACCAAGCTCTAACACTCTACAGGAACTGCAGAGGTCGTGGTTAACACCTGGTCTATCTGCTCTAACCAAGAAATGTCTCTCAAGGAGGTGGGTGCACCCTCTATGCTGGACACTGGGTTCCTGCCTGGCATGGAGGTTAACAACCAGGCAAGTGGGGAGTAACTTGGTTTGGATGGGTTTGTTTTGGAGGCAGAGGTGTGAAAAGTATCTTTGCAGCCCTGTTATGTGTTCATTATTACGTAAACAAACACTTTTTCAGCTGGTGTGCTCTGAGCAGAGAGTGGGTATTGGTGCCACGGATAGAAACACTGTTTACTTTAATTGCATTTTAAAAATGAAATTAACTGAAGTTGTTGTGTAATTGTGCCTGGAGCTCCGCAGGGATCCTTGGTGAGGGCTGTTCATCCCCCTTCCATCGGAGGGATTTAGGAGAGCCCTCAGGATATGTTTCCTTACAGTTGCACATCCCCAGCTCTGCTCTGCCTTGTCCAGATGAACATACTCTGCTTCAAATCCCATTTCTCCGTGTGCTGGCTCCAAGGTTAAAGGCAGGACCTGTCCTGCCTCTGGAGCAGCACGGCTGACACAGGCTGAGGTCTGGCCCTGCTGAAGTGGTGCTTTATTTCTCAGCAGAAGACAAAACCTGCTGCTCTGAGGGGAAACGACACAGACCACAAAAATATACCACCGGTATATCTTTCCCTTGTAAATAGCTGAGATCTTCTGCAGTGAAGCTGTTGGATGAGTTCCTTTCTAATGCACACCAGTTTTTAGAAGCCTTGATTAATATGTATTGAAAGATAGAGGAAATTTTATCAGAGGAGGATGGCAGGAATTGCATGGATGTGCACAAATTGATCTGTAATCACAGATCACGTATATCTAAGCTGAAGCAACAGCCCTAGACATTTATGGCCCATTTTTTACTAAGTTGTGCAATTAGTGTAATTAGGCAAAGAATATTCTTTGTATTGTAAATGTCTAGTGTATTAAACCAGAAAATTAACAGCCATTCCTTTGGCAGCTTTCACAAAGCCATTGCTAGTGTAGGGCTGAGCCAAAGATTCTTATTCTCTCCGGTGTCTGAGTCTGAGCAGTTAAAGGATAAATCCTCTCTTAGAGCTTTGTTGAAATGTGTTGAAAGCAACTCCAGCAATTTCCTACCTGTGTACAGATCAGACAACACAATGTTGCCCCTGTGCAGAAAAAGAGCTGAAATGAGCTTTGAAATTTTCTTCTTCCACAGCACCAGCCAACAGAGACACAATTCTTTTAAAGCTGTGATGTTTTTTGTTAATACTGCCTGTATTTCTCCAGCCAGCTATTCACAGCCTGCTTAAAAACATAGGGCAGTCCTGAGCCTCGTGTCCCCTCCGCTGAGGCCCATGTCCGGCCACAGCCTCTGCCAGAATCAGCTCTGTGGGTGTTGGAAAAACTCTCAGTGGTGCCTGCCTCCTGCAGGAACCGAACACAGCTACAGCTCTGATGGGGTGAACGCTGGAGTTTCCAGAGAAATCCATCCCAAAATGTCCATAAGGGCAGGCCAGGCAGCCCCCTCCTTCTCCGTGCTGTGTGACAGAGTGAGTTGGTGGTAGTTTCTGGAGAGGCAACTGCTGTGCTGCGAAGTGGTTAAATAACAATGGCACTCGCTGAAGTGCACGCTCAGGATGCACCTGGGGGCAGCCAGAGCTGCTGGGGCTGTCTCCTTGCCAGCCAAGCCTTCCCCCCAGGTGCAGCATGACCAGCTCCTTGGCAAGGCTTAGCACAGAGTGTACTTCTTAACCCAGCAGGAAGCTCTGTGGCTGGGATAAGGATCTTGTGGAGGTGCAAAAAAGCCTGGGTAAGTAAGAATGGGTTTAAAGTAAGTTGTGAGTGTAAAGAAATGGGGTGGGGCTTGTATGAGCCCTCAAGTGTGTGAAAATGGGCACCCTGGAGAGGGTATCCTAGCATGAGGGGTGATCCACATCAGTAGCTGTTGGTGTGTGTACATAAACTTGGTAGCTAAATTTCCAGCTCAAAAATCCCACCCCATTGTTTTCTGTAGAAAGAACTGTGGAGTTTTTAGTTTGCTGTCACCTCCCTTAACCTCTCTAGCCCCGGGCGTTTGTTCCACACACTGCCCAGATGTCCATGACCCTTCCTGCTTCTCCCAGCTGTCAGGTGCAGCATGGCAGTGCCAGCACCTTGCTGTCAGTGGGACTCCACTGCCACTGGAGCAGCAGAGAAAACAAAAGGTGAAGCAGGGAGCTCAGACAGCACAGAAATAGCCTGCTTTTAGGACAGCACTATCCTGGAGTTGCTGGAGGTGGAGACTTGTTTTTAATGAAAGAGAAAACAAGTCCTTAATACCCCTTCTAAAGATAAGGAGCCCCCCAGCCTGCTGTCCATTTGGTTTTTAGTGCACAAGTGTATGAACACAATTTTGGATTGCAATTAGGCAAGTGCTACAAACATAGTGTCACCCTCACCCCAGCTGATTAAAAAGAAAAAAGAGTTCCATGAAAAATTAATAGGTCTGGGAGTTGAGAGACCTTGGTAATAAGCAGTGAGGTTTCCTCCTGTAACAACTCACTTTTTCAATTTGCTGATATCTGAATAACTCCTTGGAGTCTCCTAAACTGCACAGCCCTGAAATGACAAGAATTCCAGTGCTGAACAGGAGGGAGGCCTTCACCCAGCAACCTGCTGCCTCCTCTCCTGGAGCACAGCTGACCTACTGTCCACACAGAATGCTGCTTTTGGAACTGCAGTGCCTTCACTAGACAGGACTGCTGGAACCACACAAACACTCCACACTTCTTTAAAAGCACATACCTGCTCTCGCACAAACCCTTTCCATTTCTGAGATGAATGCAGTGGCAGGAAAAGGCATGAATTTTAGTATCTTCTGTCTTTTGCCAGGTGTAGATCCAGCTCAGGTCGAATTGTGTGCCAGAAGCAGAGCTATTTTCTCCTAAAAACAGCTGCTGGTACAAAACCCAAGGGCTCTGTCACACATAAAGCTGTGCACAGAGCAATAGGCAAGTGTGCTGCTTTCCTCAAAAGGCACCAGGCAAACCTGCAGCCTCAGGAGCAAGAGATCCAAACGATATCTCAGTCCACTGCACTGCTGCAGGGAGGAGACTGTACAAGTCCTTTCACTGCTTTAGATGCTTCAGCCTCCACTGCCCCAAAATCAGTGCTGTGTTCCTACCTCTCCACAGGCTGCAGGAGGATAAAGGATGCTCCGTCACACCTCAGTGCTGGAAAAGAACCCACCATGGTTTGATCTACTGCTAGAGGTACTGTTTGGTTTGGGGTTTTCTTCTAGGTTGCAGAAAACTTCTTAGCACGTGGCAAGGTACCGGAACAACTTGCAAACTGCACTCTTCCCCAAGTTTTTTAAAAACTGGCAATTTTTTCTCAGAAAATCATGCTGCCATTCACATTTTGTCTGCTGGTTTCTAATTGCTACCAAAGCTAATCACAGATCAAACTTGAAAAAGCTTTAAATGTAAGTTTCTCTCGAAAGTTAGAAACTGAGTACTTCAAGAATGGAAAATAGGAGCACTTAAAAAAAAAAAAATCAGCAAAATGGACTTGCTTCTGGCTTCAATTAAAACCAGTCAGCATGCTGGTGTCACTGCTGAGATCAAACAAGTCTGTGATCTATAGGAGAAAATTTGTAATGCCAAGGATGATCAGCTTTTGACTCTTTAAATGCCACCTTCTGCTCTAGACCTCAAAATGCACAAGGGAAGCTGAGAGCTCTGTTTTTAAAACATATACAGAAAGGTCAAAACAAGTGTCCCTTAAAACCAGTCTCCATCAGTTTTAGCTACTCTGGCTCTAAAAGGAGCCTGCAACAGCTTGTTTTCAGTCACTCTTTTGGTTTTTTTTAAATGCTTCCTTATGTAGGCATGGTCTGGTGCTTTCTTAAAAAACAACTTAAAAAAAAGAACAAATGCCATTCTTAATGTTTTTACTTGGAAAAAGAAACAACAGTTTATTTGAAATGACACTTTTTAACAAAAAAAAATAAATCAGGAGTATTAAAGCAAAGATTTTCTAACCCATTTAACAGCTAACAAAACCATCCTTATCTTCCAGAAGAAAACTGCTTAAGCACTGCTCCCTCAGAGCAAAAAGCTGTGTTCAGTAACAGTCAACTTCATTATCCTCTATGGTCCCCACAGTAGCAAGGATGTCCTGTAAGAGGGACTGAGGGCTTTCCTCCACATGGTCACTACTTTTATTGAGCTCATCATGCAGCTCCAGTAAGTCTATTGCCCCCAAAGCTAACATCATGCTCTCTGGATCTTGGAAATCCACCCCATTGCCTCCATCCGTGGGGAAGTTCTGAGCCAGAGAACCCTGTCTTAGTGTCCTCTGTAACCAGGCAATGCCATGTCCTGCAGGTGAATCTTCAATCTCTCGTGGATTCTCCAAAGTACTCATGGGGTAGAAATGACCTCTCAAGCCAACCAGCACATCACAGGCTCTCTGCCCCACGGGTTTGTCACAGTCACACAAAGACCCAAACAAAAACCCAAACAGCTTTGCTCGACAGAACACCTGCAGCAGCTCATTCTGACGGGTGGTACTTGGGACTGCAGAGGAGACAGGAGCACAGGGACACTGGGCAAGCTGGCAAATGGTCTGACTACAGAAAACTTCAACCAGCTCCAAACCACCAAGTCTGACTTCCCAGTCTAAGTCATGCTCCACAGTCTGGATGACTCTAGAGACAAACTGCTCTGTATCTTCCAGCTGACCTGTGAAGCCTTCTCTCAGCCATTTGGTGAAGATGCTGATGACAGCCCTCCTAGGAAAGCCCTCTGAGTCTGTTGACAAGATTTCCTGAAGCTTTGCTATAATGCTCTAGATGCAAAAAGACAAAACAGAAAGCACAGTGAGGGGAGGAACACGCAAAGAAACAAGAACAGCAGAGGTAAAAAACTTTGTCATTGCTGGTTGTGCAATCTGCCTGCACGAGCAGATAACTTGTGAAGAAAGCTATAAGCAGTACAGCAGTAAACTGATGGGTTATTCTGCTCATGCAGGAAAGGTTATCCTACCTCTTTGTTACACTGATTGCCTATGACAGGTGACTCTGGAGCAAAGCAAGTAACGAGGGCCAGGTGTCCCACCGCAGCCACGGCGCTCGCTCGCACGTAGCTCTCTGGGTCCTCCAGCAGGTTTTCTGTGAGCCTCAGCACCTCTGAGGACAGGAGACACTGCCTGAACTCCTTCTGGTCTGTAAACAAGACAGCAATCCAAAGAACTGGGATTTTACTCCCTCCAAGCATGAAGCTGTTCCCAACACAAACAGTCTTTTGCCTCATACAAGGATGGGCACTGCCTGCAGGGACAGCTGCCAGGGAGAGGAGCTGCTGCAGGGTGTTCTGTGTCAGGCTCCCCCTCTCACAGCAGCTTTTAGTCAAGCCCTGACAGACACTGGAACTTGGAAAATTGCTTGTTTTAGCAGCAAGAAAAAACTTTCTGCAGGCAAGTGGGGACATGGTTCCAGCTTCGTCAAATTTATGCCTTTGCTTAAAGGAGGAAAAAATAGTCTTCCTTTCCTGTTGTCAGGCATGTGGCAGAGAAAACAAAAGTAACTGCAGCACTGAGAGGGGCTGCAGACTAAAGTGCTAATGCAGCTGAGCAGGTCCTTTTTTGACCTGGGGACAGCAGCAGTTGACAACATTCCCCTCCCTTCCAACACAGCAGAGCTACCGTAGGAAAATTAGCACTGCCTCAGTGCTACCTGCTGCAAAACCTGAGCTATCAGTAAAGTAGAAAATCAGTAATTAATCCCAAGCATATAAAGCAGGTCTAGGCTTTTAGCCTCCTAAAGCCCAGCCCCCAGCCTACTGAAAGAAACCAGACTCCAGTGCAGAGCAAACTGAAAACCAGAAAGTATTATCTGCCATTGGGCACTGTCACCTGCCTTGACAGACATGTCTCAACACGCCTCAGTTTAACTCACCAAAACTGCCATTGAGGCAGGTACAGCAATCTGAGTTCAACAGAAAAAGCAGGGTAAGTTAATTAATACTTTTGTCAGATTTTGATCGTGATCTAAGAGTAAAAATCTTGACACTTCTTTCTTTTCTCAGCCCTCCAGTTACAGGTCAGAGGATACTTCACCAGCCCAACTGACTTTCAGAGCATTAAAAGAAATACTCCTCAAATCTGCACTGGTAAATCTTTGCACCTACCTTTCAAGCACTTAACCACAGCAGTGAGGAACTCCAGGGAAGAGTCTCTTACTTCCCAGCAAGGACTGCACAAACGTTTCTGCAGCACCACAAAAACATCTGCAAAAGGCAAGTGACAAACCTGAACGGACATGAAAGGCAACAAACCTTACTGAAGCACTCACTGTAAAACCTCTACATCACTTTATCTGATACAATCCCTTTTGCTGCTGCTGTGTGCTTCTCCCAGACTTCTGCTAAGCCCTATTTGGGCAGCTAAACTTAAATTCAACATAATTGTGAACAAGTGAATCCAGTGCTCTGAGCAGGAAAGGTAAGCAGGAGCAGATTTCAGGTGTGCTGCTAGCTGCTGTTTGTCCCAGCTGGAACAGCTTCGTTACCTTCCAAAATTTTCTCAGTTTGTTGCCACTGACTGCTGGAGGAGGACAGTTCCTGCAAGTGCACCAGCCACTTGGATGTAGCTTGAAAGGTTTTCTTTAGAACCTGAAGCAATGCAAAGCAGATTGACTTTACTACAGGAGGAGGCAGTGTTGCCTTTATGCTTTTAAAGGTAAATTTAATTTTAGCCTCAAACTTACAGAGAAATTCTCAGAGTAAACAAGTGCATATGCCTCCTTACTAAGAAGCCAGCCACAAATAAATGGTGCTTAAATATCATTTCTAACACCTAGAAAATCCCTGTGTTCAGCTTAGTATTACAAAGTTCTAGTATCTCCAGCTTTGGATTTGCAGCTGCCATCAGAGTCATTCAAACAAAACAAAAAAACAAGGCAAAAAACCAAATCCCCTTAACAAAAAGAATTCCAAACTTCATGACCACGTCAAGTTAAGTATGTCAGTGCAACTCTTAGACATGACAGCTCCTGTCTTCTCAAGAACTTCCAATGTACTGGTCAGTTACTTGCTCATTACAATTTTAGCTATTTTCTGCAAGGTACCCAGGACAAGACAAGTGTCCTACACATTCAAATACAGAGTGTACTAAGAAACAACTGCAGTCAGACCCTTTCTCAGAATTACACCCCAGTGGCGCAAGCTAATAAACCTTATCTCTCCCTACTTCTATACTCACAGTAGGGTTGGTGTTTGGACTCTGCAGGTATGCCAGAAGGACATCAAATAGACTTCCTATGAGTGTGTCACAGTCTGAAACAGAGAAAACAAACCCAAAGGACCAATACTGAGAGATGGAGCAGCCAAATCCCTGCTGAAATACAGAAAGACACAGAATTGTAAAATTGTTTCAGATAAGAAAGAAAATATTAACTCACCTTTCTTCTCTGAGAGTGCTGCAAGGACATCAAGAGCTGACTTTTGCACCCTGAAGCAATTGATCAAATTCCGGCTTATTGTGCTTCCCAGAGGAGAAGATGGGCTCAGGAAGCCATTGCAGAATTGTAATATTGTCACAAGAGAGCGCAGCAAAGACACACAGGGTAAATCCACTCTTAAATGTTTCTAATGGGTGAGAAAGAAAAGAGTTTCCAGCAACAGTCTCAAGTACAGAACAGTTTTAGGTCAGAAGGCAGCAAAAATTGCAACTTCTAGTGGGTTCTTAAGGTACCACAACGTCAGTAACTACAAATAAATTATCTTCCTCTCTTCCAAGAACTATTGCACAGATGAAGGAGATTCTTCTCACTGCTTGGTAAAGCAGATCAATTTATGTTTCTTCTCAGGATCAATAACTGCAATTCAAGTAAGGTATGGTAACAAAGCTCATCAAGACAAATTCAAGACTTAAGTGAAGTCCCTCTTTAAGAGTCTCAGTATCCCTGTTTTCCTATTTAGAGCCTACTGCACTAAAGTTCCTTAAACTATGGAAACCCTCACTGCCAACTCCTCTCCACATTCTCTTATGCTCTACTGCAAAAGTCTGCAACCATCTTAACACTGTCTTTCAAGGACCAGTTTGATTCCCAGGCTCTTTTTTTCCCTCTCTGAATGTTACCAGAGACAGCAGCTTCTCCAGGTGAGCGAGGGTCTGACACAGGAGACCAGCACAAGATGTCTTGGAGGACAGAAGACTTTCAACAGTGACAGGATCACTGACAGACTCATCCAGCAAACCTAGAGGACCAAAGGAGGGAAGAGCTCAGGTCATCAATGAATAGAAAAGGCTGTGATTTTTAAAGTTAACCAAGACATTCAGGTGATTTAGTATGAATACCCCTTCAAATGCAACTGGCAGTAGGATTTACCACAAACACGGCTACTGTCCTTGACCTCTCCTACTCTTTTTCCTCCAGTTTTGTCTGCATCAGGCACTTAAAACACTGGCAAGCAGACTGGCCTCTAACTTCTCTGTCACAACTGTACCTGCACATTCCAGAGGCTGGGAGGCTGCTCTCAAAATACAGTCCATTGGCTGAAGCAGAACAGTCAGTGCCTGAATCCTGACATCTTGTGGGCTTCAAGGAGGAAACAGTAGTTACCAACACAAGTTATCTTCAATTCCTTCCCAAATACCTGCCCCCAAATGCTGAGTAGGATAATGATTTTCATGCAGGCTTTTAAACAGGCCAGCAATGACAGAGCAACAAAAGCAGCATCACAATCTGAGCCTTCTTCCAATGTCCCCTTGCTAGCTGAAAGCAAAGGAGAAATGTCCCTGGAATTTAGAAGCAGCTTTATAAAGCTATGCAAATATAGAGTGGGATCCTGTGTAAGGAGGCTGGGAGAGAGACATATCTTGTCAACAGAAGAGTGTCCTTCTATCTTAGAACAAGAGTGTTACTTAGCCTGTAAATCAGTATCTGTGTGTGCTGTATTCATCTGATGATTTCCTGTTGCTTTTTCACTACCTAAAGGGGAATTATGGAGCAGAAACACCTGCACAGTGCAGAAATGTCATTGCATTAAGTCCTACCATTTGCAGAGCTTCAGAAGTCCCACTGCCAGAGGACCTGCTTGTACTGGGGTTAAGTGTTCCAGAGCAGAAGTTACTAATGCCCAAAAGCTGCCTTCAGTGCCACAAAACACAGGGGACCTGAGAAGAGAGAAGTGTAAGTGTAACCTATCCCATGGTGGCAAACAGATCTATCTCAGCACGGGCTCCAAGGTGCCACAAGATCTTTACCGTGCCACGTTAAGCAAAAGATTCGCCAGCACGGGCTGTGCTTGAACAGTCTCCTCCAGCAGAAAGGACTCTATTTGCTTTGCTATATCTAACCAAAGGACTTCAGTCCATGCAGCATAACAACTGCCAAAACAACTGCCAAACAAACTGCTCAACAGCTTCAGTGACTGCTCGATGTGAGAGGCAGAGCCAGACTGAAGTGACTCTTGTATGTGCTTTACAATCATCTGGGCACACGCTGGCCAGTCACAGTCCTTTGTACTGAGAGCTTTCGATGTTTCAGACTCTAGGGAGAAGGTGAGCATGTGCACCAGGAGCTGGCTGGCAGCTGAAGCCACAAACAGGCTGGGATCCCCTTGCAGAGTGAAGATCACATCCATGCCTCCTGTGGGAAAACAAAACAAAGTCACTGGAGGAAAAACCAACGATTTGTGACTCTAATTCAGGTACCACACAGCTTTAAATGGTGGTGGTGGGGTTTTCTTATACTTTACTTCGTAATCTCTACTCAAAGTCAGCCAGTCCTTAAGAACAAGCAAACAGAAGAAGAAAATTGTTTTCAGATCCTCAGGGGTTTAATAACTCAGGATCAGACCTCAATATAACATCAGTAACATTAGGAGAGTTGACAGCACACTCAGTGTGTATTTATGAACAGAGCCATTATCATCTCTGGACATAACCAGTAAGAAAAACATGAACAGCAGTATGAATACCACTTTTCCATCACTTGGACAGCAGCATGTACTGCACTTTACCAATCCAGACTTCTAGGTCCCTCTGTACATGGGATCTACAGCTGGTGTTAACAGCAGAATTTACATATCTGCATAACAACAACAGGATTGCAAATGTGTGAAAGCACAAAGAGATAAATGAGCCTCTGCTTAGTTTTTCTGCACTAGAATCATGCTGAAATGTACCCTTTAGCAGAAGTTACAAATAAGAATACAGATAGCCCTTAATTTTATAAGGGCAATTTTATAAGATTCTTTCCCCTCTAAAAAGAGCACCACCTTCAGTGTTTGGAGAAAAAAAACCAAATGCATAACTAACTTAACAAAAGTAAACTTAATGCTTAGTCTAATTATGCTTATTTTAATATTAAAATGCTTAATGCTTAGTTAATTTAACCACCACCTTTCAACGACTTTGGTGTTTTTGACAAACGGCTTATTTTAATCTTAAATAAACGAAGACTCCCATCTTGCTCATTTGACATCTGAGCAACAGAGTGGGACGGCAGGGACACAGCAGATCTGGGGAGATGCCAGCCCCAGCAGCACTCACCCGTGGAGCAGAGGAAGTGCAGGGCAGGCTGGTGGTGCACCATGCTGTGCACACCCTTCACCCAGGCGCTGCGCACCGACGCGTCCTCCCACGCCGCGCCGCCCCGGGGCCCCTCCTGGCCAAAGAGCCTCCCCAGCAGCTTCTCCTGCTGAGGCACGGCAGAACACAGAGCAAACAGTGAGCAAAGGGGCTGCTCCGTCCAAGTCAAGACTGTCAGTACTGTGGTACAACCTCCTCTTGCTAGAAGTATCACTAAAATGGGCAATTTTCAGAATCCCACCCTTAAATGTAATATATGGACAAACTAGAGTGTTCAAAACCAAAACTGCCTTGTTTTCAGGTGCTAAGGGACAAATTATGTGTATCAGTTCCATCACACTGCTTCATACACCTGTACACATCTCTTTCCTGAATGAAGCCTTTTGGTCTTGTACTAAAATATATCCTGTTGCAGAAAGCACGGCTTTAAAAAGCTCCCTTGTTTTTGCAGGGAATCAAAAATTTCCTGTCAACCTACTACAGAGGGAAAATGACATCTGTTAGTGCAGTTTAAATCTACAGGATCTGCCCTGGGATAGAGTACTGTGCAGTGACTGCTGTGAAGCAGTGTTACCCCATACACTCTTTTGAACTAAAAATGGGAAGCACTACACATCAGCATTCACAGTCCTGCTGTGGTGAGACAGAAGTGAGAAGCAGCTTTAGATGAGGATTGAACAGGAACGGTGATTGTAGGTCTTTGTTGTCGTATCACTTTTGCTGAGTTGTTCCATGTAAGCCATGAATTTACTAAGGAGAATATGCACATTTTCAGGGGTCGCCCATACAGAAGGAGGAGACAGACACACAGCAGCAGGTGCCTGGGTGGCCGACTCACCTGCAGGTGCTGGAAGCGGCTTTCGGAAGAGGCGAGGATCCCAGCTAACTGCAGGGTGAAGGACAGGATGCCGGGGCTGGGGTCCGGTAGGGCCAGCACGGAGGTGATGAGCTCTGTCAGACACGGGTTGTCCTGCACCAGCTCCACAGTCGGATCTGCCCAGGAGAGGCCAGAAAACAGCAGGTCACTGCCAGGACTGTCCTGTCTCACTGAAGCGGTTCCCTGCGCTAAGCCCTGCCAGCTGTTAGAACTGATGAATTCGGGTTCACCCACCGCATTTTCAGGTGTCACAGCACCTCAGATAGTTGTGGAGACGTTCAAATCCCACCTGGACACCTGTTCCCGTGCCACCTGCTCTAGGTGACCCTGCCTTGGCAGGGGGTTGCACTGGCTGGTCCCTTCCAACCCGAATTATTCTGCGATTCGGTGATGGACCTCCGCTCCGCTCGGACCAGCCCCCGGCACTCACCGAACCACGTCAGGCTGCGGAACCAGTCCAGCAGCTTCTCCAGGCAGGTGTCGTCGAGGCCGGGCTGCCGCGGGTCGGCCAGCGCGGCGCAGACGCCGGGCAGCAGCACGGCGCACTCGCGGGTCATGGCGAAGCGGCGGCGGGCCCGGGCCACGAACCGGGACTGGGGGTCGCACATGGCCGGCGGCACCGGGACCGACCCCGGGACAGACAGACACCGGGAACGACACCAACCCCGGGCCGGCCCGGCCGCACCGCAAGTGTCGCAAAGGGGGCGTGGCCAGTGAAACAGGGGGCGTGGCCAGAGGCCGGTCAGGGGACGTGCCCGGGCGCGCTCCAGGAGCTGGCGGTGGGTGCGGAACGGTGCCCGCGGTGTGCAGGATGGGGTTGCGCCCTGCCCGGGGTTGTCCCGGCGCTCTCGCGCAGAAGCTCCCGGCCCAGCTGCGGAGCGGAGTCCTCGCAGGGGCCGCTTCGNCGGGCGCGCCGCGGCTCTGCGCATGCGCCACTGCGCCGGGCCGTAGGCGGGCGCTAGCGCCGCGCGGCGGTTGCCATGGTTACCGCGACCCGGAAGTGCCGCCGGGAGGCCATGGCCGCCCCGAGTCCCGAGCCGGCCCGAGGGGGCCCTCGCGGTCCCGCCGTCCCGTGAGGCCTTCCCGCTGCTCTCCCACCATGGCCCGGGGGACTGGCGAGGCGGCCGCGGAGGGGGAGCTGGTAAGGAGTGAGCGGCGGGGAGGAGGAGGAGGCCCCGGATCTAGGCCTGCTTCGGCCCGGGCTCGGCTCAGGAAACGCTCCCGTGAGGCCGGGGCAAAACCTTGGAGCACCCCCGGGCTTGCCAGGCCGGCGAGACGGTGGCTCGGAGGGGGAGTGGGATGGCTTCTGCCGTCTGCAGCCCGCGGGACTCTGGGCTCTGTCGGTGTCTCCCTGACTGCCCCGCAGCGCGGCGCAGAGGTGACAGAGTCTCAAGCTGCGCTAAGGAAGGTTTAGGTTGGACATTAGGAAGAATTTCTTCACCGAGTGATTAGATATTGGAATAGGCTGCCCAGGGAAGTGGTGGATTTGCCGTCCCTGGAGGTGTTTAAAGGCAGACTGGACGTGGCACTGGCACTCACTGCCATGGTCTGGTTGGCAAGGTGGTGCTGGGTCACAGGTTGGACTCAGTGACCTTGGAGGGCTTTTCCAACCTAAGTAATTCTGTGATTCTGTGTTGGCGTTTGTTTCCCACCCCCTCTGCAGCCAGATGGAGGTTTTGAACCCCTTTGGGAGCCCCCCACGTTTTGTTGTTGCCTGCTGTAGGTGGCTCTGGTTGGGGCAGTTTTGCAGGAGCAAAGGGGCTGTGAAGGTTACCAAGCAATAGTGCTGGGGCTGTTATTGCATGTTTATATCCTGGCAAATGTTTTGTTGCCATTTATCAAGGCTGAGCACCCTCCACATTCTCTGATTCCAAACATGATAGCTGCAGTTAGGGAGAGATATTTCAGAATGAGATGCCTTAAAATAACAAAATTAATCAGTATGCTGCAAGGAGCATTGCCTCAGGAAATGAAAAACTGTACGGCCTGATGTGTGAGGACACATCCTTGCTTGCTCACCCCAGCATGGCAGGCTTTTTAAGCTGCTCTATTGTCAGTCCTTGCTCCTGTTCTGCCAGCCAGGGTTTCCAAAAATACTTCATCCCCTCCCCTGCCTCTTACAGGCACAGATCAACATCTGTCCAAAGATTGGTGCCGAGTGCCACAGAGTCAGCAGCAAGAGGAAAAGGTCTTTCTGTGGGGGCAGCATCCAGATAATTTAAAAGCTAAGCGGAAATTTTCCTTCAGCTGTGCATGTGCTTGCATTTGAGAGGGAGGGAAGCTTGTCACCTTCCTTGCGTTTGAGGTATTTTCCCTCAGCCTCAGCGCTACTCCATTTCAATGTGGGAACTGAACAATGCCCTAGCATAGCAGGGGTATGGCAGGCGAGTGAGGAAGGGAAGAGCTGAGCGAGTTGCAGCTTAAATGGTGGAGAAATTCATGCAGAGCCAGCTGAAGGTTCAACTGCTGTAATGCTGTGCACTGTAGTGCAAGTCTCTGTGACTCAAGTGCAAAGTGTCCCTGCTCATGGCACAGGGGTTGAAACTGGATGATCTTTGAGGTCCTTCCAACCCAAAGCATTCTGTGATGGTTCGTTTCTGAAGTGACTCTCACAATATCCCAAAACTATTGTATTACAGCAAATGATGCTTTTTGCAAATGGTTTTTGCAGCTGGAGCCCCACCATCTTTCAGTGGCTTTAGTGTTTTTGAAAAATGGCTTATTTTTGTCTTCAACGGTTGACATTTTAGCAATGCAATGGAAGAGAAGCAGAGGCTTTGGTCACAGTGTTTACTGTTTGAATTTATTGCACTCCGACTGTGTTGAATTGTAAAAGTTTTCTGGATGTGTATTACAAGCATTTGTTCAGTAGCAAATGTCCTGTCTGTGTTTCCCAGGGAGATGACAGCCTGTCTGTGATAACCTGCAAGTCAGACACAGCAATGGTGAGTTTTAATGATTAATGCCCCAAAAGGCCTCTCAGGTTCCTGCTGCACCTGTATGGTGCCTCCTGTTCACCAAGCACCCCTCAGAGAGGAGAGTGAACGGTGGCACTGCAGTGGGCTTGAGTCACAAACCTCTAATTTCAGATGTAATTCTGGCTTCCAGATTCTCAACGCTGGGGCTGCAAATGATATTCAGCTTTATTTTGCTGTTCTATCAAGTTGTGGGCTTAAGTAATCCTTTTAGAGAGTTTTAATGGAATTGAGTAACTCCTTTAGCTAAACGGTTCTACAGATTAGCCTCTACTCTGGGATCATCTTGAATTTGCTGCTACTCATATTTAATATTGATGGGAAAGGTCTTATGTTCTGAGCAAGAATTGACAATTTATCTGTATAATCAGACTTCAGTTGGCATCACCTTCTGGTGACCATTGCTGTGCCTAAATCTGCATATGCTTTAATGCTACTATTTTTCTTTTCTATAGAAAAGTCTTTGTCTTATTAGAACAAAAGAGCTTCATAGAAAATGGAGATTGAAGGCAATTTTGAGATTATATGATGAAATCTTAAGAGCTGAGTATTTCCAATACATTAAAAAAAAATTTCTCTTTCAGAAGTTAAAGAAAAGGATTTTTCACAAGCCTCCAAAGTCACCAAGTAAGTGTTCCAAAGCTTTTTATTCTGCAACTGCAAAACCGGATGTGTTTGTGGGATACAGGAACTGGGGGTTTTCCTTGAGACAACATCTTGTTATTCTGTTCAGAATTATTCACTGCTTTGTGCAGAGCACAAAACTGTTTGAGATCAGTTCTGTAACCTGTGAAGTCCAACTTCAACTGTATAGACTAAAATATTGATGTTTATGAGTTGGTTGTAATTCTTGATTCTCCAGCATAAACTACTTTTTTCTCATGTTATACCCTCTGATGGCAACCATTCTGAATTTGTTTTTCTCCTTTTCTTTTTGGGGAAATGCTGATACTTGTTGTGTAGAGAGACTCTGGAATTACTGGAGCTCTCTACCATCCAGTCGTAGGTCTCTGTGTGTACTTTTAGCAGTTCTCTGTTTCATTTGTTGTGACGGGTTGTTTTTTTCTTTTTCACAGTACAATGTTATTATTGTTAGATCTGCAGTTTTAATGTTGGGTTTGTCCTTTTTTTCTGGGGTGTATTTTTTTTTTGCTGTACTTTTCCACTTACCTTCTTTCATAGGCTTCTAGTGAATGTTTCAAAGAAGATTTTACCCTGAAGTGTTCTTAATAACAACATTTAGATGTGCAGTTATCTTAAGGATGCCTATCCAAACTGTACACATAAATATTTCCACATGTGCTAAGTCATACTACTGTCACTCTGCCTTTTTCTAAGCCTCTTTATTTTTTGGAATTGTATTTTTTTCTTTATAGTGGGGTTTTTTGGTTTTGGGTTGGTTTTTATGTGACTGTCCCATTGCTCCATATAAGCCAGAATGGAATATGCTGTTAAATTCTATTTTTACAAGTAAGAGGATTGAGTCTGGAAACTTTGAAGAACGAGATTTTTTGTGACCTTGAGCTTTTGAAGGCAGCACTGAGATATTTTCCTTTGCTTTAGAGTCTCCCTACAGCTCAAGCACACAACTGTATCCTAAAAAAGCTACAGCTTGGCCATCTCTGCAGGGAACGGGCAATGCTTGTGTGGAGAATGCAGCTGTTAAAAACCCTAGGCAGATGTGGCTGGGATCTCTGAAACAAGGTATTAGTATAGAAATGTTGTTTGCATTTATGGATAAAATTCATTGTTGTGGGCAGCTTAACATATAAATTATTAAAAAGTAGGTTTGTATTTGATTAAGGGCTACACAGGAATTAATTTCACTGTTATTTATTTGGGTGGTTGGAATTATCTGATCTTGAGCATTGGCTTTCATGGAGGGAATAATTAGCAGCATCTGGAGCTTTCCATATTACATTTGCTCAGAATAACTCTACAAATTTAATTCACAATTACCCCTGATTTTCACATTTTTGTTCCATTTCTCTTGGCAGGAATGAGCCATGCTCTGAAATCAGATGTTGACACGGGGCATATGCGAGCTAACGTTTCCAGTAGCACTCCAGAATATTTGAAGGAAGCTCTAGGAATGAGAAAGCCAAAACATTCTCGTTCTTCCAGTAATGGTAAACTCTGTAATGGTGGGGTAGATAAAAGTGAATGATCTTTTTTTCCCTCTAAAAAACCACATTGCTTAAGATCTTAGCTTCGGTAAAGCAAGAGCCATTTTAGTTTACTAAAATATATGTGTCAAAATATGATCCATGAGATACTTTTTGAGATTCCTAAATTGGTTAAGGCAGGGATTTCCAATTTTTTTGAGCAATGAATCACTATTAGCTTTCAGAACTTTTGCAAATTACCATGCATTTGCAGCTGAAAACGTTGCAAATATAATATGGTTCAATGGGACAGCTGTAGACAATTTATTGTGACTTCAAAACATAGTTTAGGAACCATTGATAGAAACCATCTGCTTGCTTGAAATTCTATGTAATTGATTCCTTTTACTTCTTCTCTAGAAAGTGTTTTATCATGTGGTTGTGACATTAAAATCAAATGAGTTTATGAGAAGAGCAAACTTTCAAAGTTTTATTCTGCTTTTCTTAAAGGAGAACTGTAAACTTTAAAATTCCACTTCCGTTTAAAATGACACCTATACTTTTACTGGTGATACACAGTTTCTGGCAACTTTACAAGATG